>PVIY010029017.1:0-32489 GCA_004026745.1 Myrmecophaga tridactyla
TCAATATAAAGGATTAAAAAAAAATTTAGTAGCATATGCAACATTTCCCATTTTAATCATGTTCAGGTTCAGCTATTCATTTTTTCTTTTCCCCATAAAATATCTATGGAGTGCCTGCTGCATTCCATGAAATCTAGATACTGGAGGAAGAGCAGTGAACAAAACAATGTGGCTCACATTCGAAAAAAGGTGATAGATATGAGCAAGCAAGGTACATAAATAAAACATGCTAACGAGTTCTGTTGTTAATATAAAAAGGAGGTGAGTGGGAGAAGGGAAGCTGTGGAATGGAAGACTTAAACAAATGATATCCAGGAAAAAACTCTTGGAGGAGATGACATATGAGGAAGGATGATAGTTATTAATAAAGAAATTAATAAATATACAAATGAAAGATTTGGTTTATCTAGACTCCATGATGTTTTTTTAATCTTTCCTCTTCTAAGGATGACCTTGATGTTGCTCAAGCAAGGCAAATAAGAGACCCATAAGAAGAAATAGAAAGATAAAATCCATGCTTGCTTTCTTCCAATTAGGAGCAGCCTCAGAAATTTACAGCTCGGAGGAACCTTGGAGATAATTAGTCAACTCCATTTCATGCCTGACTGAGGGTATCATCATTTGTTCTTTGATTCCATTTTTGAGCACTCCCTATATTCTAGGTGCTAGAGATGAAAAGATGAATAAGTGTTAATCATCTCACAGGTGAAGCAGGGGTTTAAATCTCTAATTTATCTTGCTTACATGGTGATGGTAGACTTTCAGAGGATGGATTTGAAGGATGAGTGAAAATTCTCTAGGAGAAGAAAGGGGAAATCCATCCTCTTTAGAGGCAGAGGATTTGACAGACCAGGAATGAACCCAGTCTGAAAACTCAGGCCTAGAAAAGTGTCCTTGCTGCAAGTAGTGTGCAGAATTGAGCCAGGCACTCCAAACTCCACTTGCTTTTCCTACTAAATATTGTGAAATGTCAGATCTCCTTGCAAAACCCTGTTACTGAGGAGAGCAGGAGGGTGCAGGCATACAGAGTCAGAACAACAGGAATTGGAAGACACGGACTGATCTCTCCCAAGCTTTAAGACTGCTTAAAAAATGCTTTCATCTCTTCCCATCCAGAAGACCTCTGCTGGGAGTTGGAAGATCACAAACATGAGTAACTGTCATGTATTGGATGCTTTCTTATATTTATTCACTCAACCTATTTAACAACCTTTAAGGTAGAAACCATTATTAATCTACATTTCACAGAAGAGGAAAGAGGCCCCAGAAGCTGGTATGTTAGGAGAGTCAGTATTAGAATCCTGAAGAGCTGGCTCTTTTCTTTCTTAGTAGATCATTTTCAGCAGAGTCTATATGGTCTCCAAGCCCCCTTTCTCTTTCTCTTTACATAAGTGCATTCCTCCCATCTCTTGGAATGTGTGATTAGAAACAGAATGGAGGCAAGATTAAGATCCTAGGCTCTGTAGTCAGAGTTGTATTCCAAGGCAGTGTTGTTTCTCACCAACGCAGGTAAATGAGTGTCACTAATCTTCAGCTTCTACATCTGTTAAATGAAAACAGAAGCATCATATCATCACTTATTGAGAGCTTATATAATGTGCGAGGTGCTGTGCCAGACTATTTTTTCCATGTTCATTTAATTGAGATGTAATTCATATATTATAAAATGCACACTTTTAAAGTATACTGTTCAGAGCTTTTTAATATATTCACAGGATTTTGCAACTGTCACCACAATCTAATTCCAGAATATTTTTATCAGCCCAAAAAGAAACTTCACTCTCCTTAGCTGTTACTCCCCCCACCCCTTTCCTCCTCCACCACCCTGGGAAACCACCTGTTTCCTTGCTGTCTCTGGATTTACCTAGCCAAGGCTTGACTGGACTCCTTGATCCCTGAAGTGACCTAGGAGTTAGATTCTGTAGTTACAGTGAGACAGGGACCACCAAACTCTTATTTAAAATAAAAAATCCAGCAGTTATATTTTAAGATAGTTTTTTTTCTACCATAGTGTTCATGGGAGGAAAGGGAAGGAACCGCTGAGACACTTCTACCTACATGAAGAAAATGCACACCTATCTGTACCTTTTAAGAAGTCAGATGCTGATGTCAATTAAATATCACTCCTGGTTGATAGATTTTTAGTAATAGAACCAATCAGAATTAACGACTTTTGGAAGGGAACACTGAATTTCTGAAGACAAACCAATGAGCATTGACTAAAATGTTGATGTCATGAAAGACTCCTTTATATAAAAATAATGACAAGAATGTATGTTCCAGAGAATTGAAGAGAGGTACTAAAACAGATACATGTACACAAGTGTTCCTAACAGCATGTTTACAGTAGCGAAAAAGGGAAACAGCATCAATGGGTGACTGGACAAAAGTTGTGGTCTATCCATGCAGTGGAATGTTATTCAGCCATAAAAAGAACTGAAGTACTGATAGATGCTACAACTTGGATGAACCTTGTAAACATTATAGCTAAGTGAGAGAAGCCAGGGACTAATGATCACAGAGTATGTGATTCCATTTATGTAACGCTCCACAATAGGTAAATCCATAGAGGTAGCCTGCAGATTAATGATTGTAGGGCAGGGAGTATTGGGGAACAAGTGCTTAATGGGTACAGATTTTTTGGGGGGGGGTGAATAGTGAAAATGTTTGATGGCTGTATGGAGTTGGTGGTTGTACAATATTGTGAATGTACTAAATAGCACCAAATCATTTGCTTTAAAATGGCTAATTTATGCTTTTGTGTATTTTACCTCGATTTTAAGAAATGATGACAAAAGACATCATCAAGGACAATGTTAGGATTCATGACAATCTGCTTCTCTGCAGTGGTAGAGAAGTCAGTTAATGAGTTTTTTTCCTACCCACATTTTTACGCCCCACAATAACCCTGTGTGGTAGATGCTATTCTCATTTTGCAGGTGACAGACTTGAGGCACAGAGAGATTAATTAACTTAACAAGGGTCAGTTAGCAGCAGTACCAGGGCTTGACTGTAGACTTTCTGGCCCCAGTGTCCACTATTGTCTCTAGTACATTCCACCGTCTCTCACTGCCCATGATGCCAAGGATGAGAACGATCATTCTAGGAGCTGCAAGGGGCTTTTATGTTAGGTTTGCTGCTTAGAGTTGGGCAGATGGTTCACTGCTCAAGAGTCCCTGGCTGAGAAGTCAATTATATGTGCCGAAGGAGGGGGTGCCATTTAAAAAAAAATTCATATGGATTAAGCCCTGTGCCTCATGGCTCCTTTCTCCATTCCCAGCTCTGTCTGCCCAGAACACTTACCTCCTCCAAAGGAGCAAGAGAAGATGACCAGGTTTCAGGTGAGTTGAGTTTTGATAATTGTCTCTTGAAATGGCATCTCTGTTCTCAAAGATTAGACACATTTTCTACTCTTACTTGTGAATGATAAAGGAAAACAGCAGGTTTTTGTTCTGTGCTAGTTACTTCCTTTTTTATTCACTCCATTGTTTGCTTTGTATTATTGGTTTGTTTTATTTTGTCATCTTTTCATACAGATTAGTGCAAAAATTCATAGATATCCAAAAATGGAGTAAGAATAAAACGACAGTATAACACTACTTGCCATTCAGCCATTTTCTCTACTCTGCTGGAATAGCTAAAGGAAATTCTTTAAACAGAAATATTTAAGAAAATTATAAATGGAGTAGGATAAAGTAAATTAAAGAGAAGTAAGAATCCTATATTTCCCACGAACTCATAAAATTTTGATGCCAGTAGACTGATATATATGTGTGTATATATCATATAATATTGAGCTGCAAAAGAGATTCAAGAGGAGGTGCAAAGGTAGTAGAAAGAAATCCTATGTGCCCGCCACCTAATGTCCCCCAATGGCTACACCTTAAGTACCTATAGTACAATATGAAAACCAGGAAATTGATGTTGGTATAATGTGTGTGTACAATTCTGTATCATTGTAGCACATGTAAATTTGTGTAATTGCCACTTGAAATCAAGATCCAGAATTCTTCCATTACCAGAAATATCTTCTGCATTCTTATTATATTCACATCCACATTCCACCCCCTTTCACCCTCCCTAATCCCTGGCAACCATGAATCTGTTGTCTATCTTTAAAATTTTGTTATTTTTAATGGTTTACATAAATGGAATTATGCAGTATGTAACATGTTGAGATTGGCTTTTCTTGCTCAACATGATGTCCATAAAGTCTGTCGCTGTTGTGTGTGTGTCATTAATTAATTCCTTTTTATTACTGAGTGATATTCCTTATTCTGGTGTACCATGGTCCATTTAGCCATTTACCCATTGAAGGGCCTGGATAAGTTCCAGTTTTTGACCATTTAGAATAAAGTGGCTATGAACAGTTATATTCACGTTTTTGTATAGACATGTTTTATTTCTCTGGGATAAATGCCCAGGAGTGTGGTTGCTGGCTGCTATGGTAAGTGTAAGATTATAATAACTTAGCCATTCCTGATTTGTGTTGATTAATGTGGCTAGTACAACCAAGAAACTGAATTGTAAATTTTATTTAACTTTTAATTAATTTAAATGTACATAGCTGCATGTAGCTAATGGCTACCACGTCGGAGAGCACAGTTTTAAGAACTTTATGTGTATCCATTCATTAAATCTTTAAAGGGATCTTCTGAGGTGGGCATTATTAAATAGATGAAGAAATTGAGATTTTAAGGAATGGTTCTCTGTAAGGTCACATGGTAAGAGGCAGAGCTTTGGAATTTAAACTGAGGTATTGAGGTTTGAAAAACTGTGATGTTATCTTCACAACTCTGAATGCTCTCATAGGTGGCTGTCCTAGGTAGGTGGTATGTGCCTTGAGAGCACAGAGGACGATTTGTATAACTCCCCAAGAAAGGTGACTGAAGGCCTTTTGGTTTGTCAAATGGTAACCAAGTGACACTACAAAGGCTTAGTGAATGTATGAGTGAGAAAGGAAAGATGCAAATTATTAGACTCTGTGGAAGTTAAATTCACCCAACATTTCTGTAACAATTTGGTAGTAACAATCGAAGTAAGCCCTCATTCCCATTCTGGGCTCCATGTTTTTGGGTTGTTTAAATGAGTTATCCAGGCAGGTTGACTTATATGTGCTAAAGATAATTTAGGTTTTGGACAAAACAAAAATAATATTATTTTTTATTGTTTTAACAATATGTAAATTATGAAAGACAGACAATGTCATCCTTACCCGTGTTCTGATTTACCTTAGTCCCAAACAGATCGGTTTTGATCTTATCTCTGACTAAAGCCTGATCTCTTTTTCAGTTTCTTTAACAGTTGTTGTATATAGCAATGCTGACTTTTGATGTGATTGTGGAAAAGTCATCTGTGGAATAGAGCAGAGGAGGAAATTACTTACAGTTGACTTAGGTTTACCAGAACCCAGAATATCTTCTCACACATTTTCCATCATGCCACTGCTGATATTTTTCCGGTGGATGGTGGTTTTAAGATTAATGTGTTGTTTGCTTGACATTGTAGGAATCAGTGACATTCAGAGATGTAGCTGTGGTCTTCACCAAGGAAGAACTGGGGCTGCTGGATGCTACCCAGAGGAAATTGTACCAAGATGTGATGGTGGAGAATTTCAGGAATCTGCTCTCTGTGGGTGAGGAGAGGAGCCCTCTGAAACTAAATGTCAGCCACCTGGAGTGTCTTTGTATCCTCAAATGTTTAAGACTTTGGGACTCTTGAATTTTTGCCTGAACTTGGGGTTCTGAGTTTCCTAATTCCTGTGGGACAGTTTGTCTATTCCTTGTCTGTTTTTTACAATTGGAGTTGTGACATATTTTTGGGTTATGAAATCAGCTAGTGAGTTGCATCATTATCATATCAAAAATTTTTTTTATTGTATAATATATATGCAAAGCAAGGAAAGGAAAAAGCAATAGTTTTCAAAGCACTCTTCAACTAGTAGTTACAGGAAAGATCCCAGAGTTTGTCATGGGCTAACATACCATCATCTCAGATTTTTCTTTCTAGCTACTCCAGAACATTGGAGACTAGAAGGAATATATGTATTTTTTATCTTCACTTTTTTTTTCTATTTTGTGAAAAATAACATATATACAAAAAAGCAATAAATTTCAAAGCACAGCACAGCAATTATTGTAGAACATATTTCAGAGTTTGGTATGGGTTACAATTTCACAGTTATAGGTTTTTAGGTTTTTACTCCTAGCTACTCTAAGATACTGGAGACTAAAAGAAATATCAATATAATGATTCAGCAGTCATACTCGTTAAACTCTACCTTCTCTGTATAACTCCACTGTCACCTTTGATCTTTCTCCCACTCTTTAGGTGTATTTGGGCTATGCCCATTCTACCTTTTTCATGTTGGAAAGGGCTGTCAGTAATATGGGGTAGGGAAATGGAACTCGCTGATGTTCTAGAAAGGGTAGCCCCTATAAGTTTCTGGCCCAGAGACCCATCTGGAGGTTGTAGGTTTCTGGAAAGTTACTCTAGTGCATGAAACCTTTGTGGAATCTTATATATTGTCATAGGTGTTCTTTAGGATTGACCGGAATAGTTTTGATCAGGGTTTGCCAAGTTATGATAGGTAGCAGTGTCTAACTGAACCTTGCATGAGAGTGACCTCCAGTGCAGCCTCTCGACTCTGTTTGAACTCTCTCAACCAGTGATACTTTATTTGTTACGCTTCTTTTCCCCCTTTTGGTCAGAGTGGCATTGTTGATCCCACAGTGCCAGGCCCAGACTCATCCCTGGGAGTCATCTTTCATACCACCAGAGCATATTTGATGAAATAGAATGAGTAGAAATATCGTAGTTCCTTCTCAGGAACTACACTAGAGTGCATAAAAAACTCTGAGTGAAAACAGGGAAGATGATGTGATAAAAATAGATAATGGCTAGGATTAAATAACATAAGTATATTATTTCATAGTGTGGAGGCTAGAAATCCAAAATTAAGGTGTCAGCAGGGCCACACTGCACCCAGAGGCTGTAGAGAATTCTTCCTTGCCTCCTCCAGCTTCTTGAAGCTCTTGGCATTCCTTGGCTTGTGGCAGCATCACTCTAGTCTCTGTATCCATCTTCAGAGTGGCCTTTTTTCCCCTGTGTCTGTTATTTCCACTACCTCTGCCTCTATCTCTTTGTTAATGTGACTGGGCATTGGATTTAGGGCCCACCCTAAACCACGGTGATATCCTTTCAATAACTTAATTATATCTGCAAAGACCTTTTTCCTAAATAAAGTCACACTTGCAGGTGAAAGTTACCTTTGGGGAACCATCATTCCACACACTACAGAGCACATGAAAATTATGAAATTAGAATTAAAATTTAAATAATTTTTACATTTGATTGTTCACCTTATATATGTGCCATTTCCTTTTCACAGGATATCAACCCTTCAAACCAGATATAATATTATATTTAGGGAAAGAAGAAAAACTTTTGAAAATGGAGTCAGAATTTCAAGATGAGCATTCAAGTGAGAACTACGTAGCAAAATCCTTGCAATTAACAATCTAGGTACCACCTCTTTGATCGCCACCCCAACCTAGCCCCCATTTTTCATAACACTTGTTTTGATTATAGTAGCTTTCTGTTTTTCCTTGGTTCCACTTTTGTGTTCTTACAGTCCATTCTCTACATGTATAGTCAGATGAATCCTTTGAAATGTAAATCAGATTTTATCTTTCCTTTGCTCAAAATTGTCCCATGGCTTTCCATTTCACTTTGCAAAATCCAGAATCCTTACAGTGGCCTCTAAGGGCCCTGCCTCACCCTGCCACCCACTAACTCTCTGAATTCGTTTCCTATCCTTTGCTTCTTGCTCAGCTATATTGGACCACTTTTTAGGGATAACGTCCTTGCCCTTCTCTGTTTGATCGAGAGGATCTATGAGGCATACACTTCAACTTTTTAGAAGACCTTATATCTAACTGAACAGTATTCTGAGGCACCACTTCTGATCTTTCTGAAGTATTAACAGAAAATTTTAGTCATGCCGTTACTTTTCTCTTTACAGCATGTGTTCATGACAATGCCCTGGATTTAATCTTTACTCAGAACTATTTTCTTAATTGCAGCATCATTTGCCATAAGTGTATCAGACTCAGTATATTTAAAGCCAACAATTGAATCTTCTTTCTTCAGCAGTATTTCCTTTAGGAAATTTTCTTTCCCCACCTTTTATTATAAGCAAGAAGAAAAAACTATGCAGGACCTTCGACACTGGCTGGCTAGAGCACCTAGTTTAATAAAAACATTTTTTACTTTCCACATAAGTGCAGGCAGCAGTGTTGCTAAATTTTCTACCACTAAATGAAAAGGATTCCCACCCCCTTTTTCCCAGTTTTTAGTAATATTTCCTCACTTTCCTTTAAACCCTCTTGACAGCTTTCTCAAAGTCCAGACTTCTACAGGAAGTCTTAAGGCACTTCACTGATAGTCTCCTAAAATGTTTTCCAGCTTCCACCTGCTGCCTGGTTCCAAAACCACTCCTACACTTTTAGGCGTATGTTATAAAGGCACCGAAAGTCCTAAATCTGTATTAGTTATCTATTGCTAAATAACAAACTAACTAATCCCATCTTATCAACTTACACCACCAAATATTTATTATCTTACACAATTCCTGAGAGTCAGAAATTCAGGAGCATTTTATTCTGGTTCAGCATCTTATGAGGTTACAGCCAAGATGTTGACTTGGGCCACAGTCATTTAAAGTTATACCTGGTGCTGGAGGATGTGCTGCAAAGATGGGCGTATTCACGTGATTTGTGGCCAGAGGCATCATTTCCTCACTGGTTATTGGTAGCAGGCCTATCCTTGCTAAGTGGTTCTCTCAGTAGAGCTGCTTAAGTCTTCACCTCAGTAGAGCTCCTTGAGTCTTCTCAAGATATGGCACCTGGTTTCTGCCTTTGCAAGTGAACCACAAGAGCAGAAGGCAGAAGCCACATGTCTTTTATGACTTAGCCTTAGATGTGACATACCATCATTTCTGGCATACTGTATTGATTTCACAAACCAATTCTGATAGACAGTGAGGGCATTTTAAAAGGGTATGACTAGGAGGAGGAATCATTGTGAACCATATTATATGCTGGCTACCATGATATCTTATGATATGTACAGTTATATATCTGTGACATCTAGAAGTTAATGTTAGCCGTTCAAGTTTATCTAAAAGAAATCAGAAAAATTAAGTAGCAAAAATTATCAAAGTTTCATTCCCTTAGCAAGTGTCACCGATGGGAATGAATTTCTAGATTTTTTTTCATATTTTTATGTTCACCAGTTGAATAGTGTATACTAAGAATTCATTGAAATCAAGGGTCAGTGCTGTCAAATATAGCTCATTTGACTTAATGACTTTGACCATGTACATAAGACAGGGCACAGTTCTGAGTGAGTCCCACTATACTTTCAGTGAATAGGAGCCTAGTGATTACTTCTTTGTTTCCATAGGCTTGGAAAACCTATAATAAAGTCAAGCTGGACTTCCCATTTGTTGAATATGGTCTCCCAATGTGGTCTAAATGTGAAACCGTTTTCTCTGAGCGATCATTTGTCTCCTTTAACATATCTGAATTTTCCTTATCTTTCCAGGACACAGAAATCAAAATGAGATAGAGACTCTTCAAGAAGTAGCATTACAATATCTTTTACATGAAGACCATATATGCTGGCAGAGGTGGGAACAATTTACATGTAAATTAACTAGAAATCAAGATGTGACAATAAATCCTCAAAGCAGGACATCCATATTGCTAAAACAATGTGATTTCCTCTGTCAGATGTGGGCTGGGAAATCCATTCAGGTTTCTGAAGATGAGAACTATGTAATGAAGCTTCAGAGTGAGAACTCCAGTAGGAGTCAAAATAAAGAGTTTCCAAATAGGATGGCCTGGGATTTTTGGAGAAAAATGTGTTGGAGAGAATCACAGAACTCCCAAATGGATGTAAGAAATCAGCTGTGTAAATGTGATCAGTGTGTTATGAAAAGTGTTTCTCATCACCATGATGGTCCTAGAGTACACAGAAGAGATAAAGCATTTAGCCATAATAATTTTGGAAAAGACTTGAAATCCCCCAAGCACAGTATAATCCACTCAGGAGAGGAAACTTCTGATGAGAATAAAAAAGCCATCAGCTTTGGCTCTAGTCTTGAATTTCATCAGCAATTGCACTTAGGAGAGAAGGCTCATATATATATTGAGTGTGGAAAGGGCATCAGTGTTCATACAGGAGAGAAATACTATAGGAATGATGGGGGTGGTGAGGGCCTTATTCAGAGTTCACATCTGCAAACTTATCAGAAGGTCATCACAAGAGAGAAACCCTCCACATGTCAGGTATGTGCTGAGAGTTTCCATCAGAACTCCTCTCTTCCCACATATGAACTTACTCACACAGGAGCAAAGCCATGTAAGTGTGACAGATGTGGGAAGGGCTTCAGTCATTGCTTAGATCTTAACATTTGCAGTGTGGATGAATCTGGAGAGAAATCTTATAAATATGATGTATATAGTAAGAGTTTCAGTCAGACATCACAAATTCAGGATCATCAGGGAGTTAATAATAGAGACAAAGCATACAAATGGGGAACATCTGATAGGGTTTTTAATCAGAATTATAGTCTTCAGCAGAGACTCTACAATGGAGAGAAACCATATCAATGTGAGGTGTGTTCTAAGGTCTTCAGGAAGGACTCATATCTTCAAGCCCATCAGAGAATACACACTGGAGAGAAACCGTACAAATGTGATGTGTGTGATAAGAACTTCAGCCGTAACTGCCATCTTCAAGCCCATCAGAGCGTTCACACAGGAGAGAAACCGTACAAATGTGAGACATGTGGGAAGGACTTCACTCGGATTTCAGGACTTCAGGCTCATCAGAGAGTTCACACTGGAGAGAAGCCATACAAATGTAAGACATGTGATAAGGGTTTCAGATGGAGGTCATATCTTCAAGCCCATCAGAGAGACCACGCAGGAGAGAAACCATATAAATGTGAGACATGTGGTAAGGACTTCAATCGGACTTCAAATCTTCATGCTCATCAGAGAGTTCACACAGGAGAGAAGCCATACAAATGTGAGACATGTGGTAAGGGCTTTAGTCAGAATTCAAATCTTCATGCGCATCAAAGAATCCACACTGGAGAAAAACCATACAAATGTGATACATGTGGTAAGGGCTTCAGCTGGAGTTCACATCTTCAGGACCATCAAAGAGTCCACACAGGAGAGAAACCCTACAAATGTGAGGTATGTGGTAAAGACTTCAGACAGATTTCAAGCCTTCAGGCTCATCAGAGAGTTCACACAGGAGAGAAACCATACAAATGTGATGCATGTGGTAAGGGCTTTAATCAGAGGTCATATCTTCAAGATCATCAAAGAGTCCATACTGGAGTAAAACCCTACAAATGTGAGACATGTGGTAAGGTATTCAATCGGATTTCAAAACTTCGCCGCCATCAGAGAGTTCACACAGGAGAGAAGCCATACAAATGTGTGACGTGCGGTAAATGCTTTAGTTACAGTTCATATCTTCTAGGTCATCAGAGAGTCCATACAGGAGAGAAACCGTACAAATGTGAGACATGTGGTAAGGGCTTCAGCTGGAGTTCACAACTTCAGGTCCATCAAAGAGTCCATACTGGAGAGAAACCATACAAATGTGATGAGTGTGGAAAAGGCTTCATTTTGAACTCTTACCTTCATGTTCATCAGAGGATCCACACAGGAGAGAAACCCTATAAATGTGGTATATGTGGTAAGAGCTTCATTCAGGCTACACATCTTCAAACCCATCAGAGAGTCCATACTGGAGAGAAACCATACAAATGTTTTGTGTGTGGTAAGGGCTTTAGTCGGAGTTCATGTGTTCAAATTCATCAGATGGTACATAAAAGTGATAAAACCAATACATATGGTAAGGGTTGTAAAGGTGTTCTTCAGAACTTAGACATCTCATTTTCATCAGAAAATTCACTCAGCAGAGAGTATTTTGCAATATAGTGTTATAAGAATTCAGAATGAGTTGAGTTTTTAGTCATGAGTTCTATTGAGAACCTGTTGTAAGAATATTTCAAACAGAGCTCTCATCGCAATTATCAAGGGAACACATAGCAGAGGAACCCTATAATGAAGGTTTCATATTCAACAGTCTACAGTAGCGAGATTAGAAATGATGAGTAAATGCAAGACTTAAGCAAAATTATAATGATGGACATGACAAAATTCATGTGCACTAGAATGTAAGCTCCATGAGGGCAGGAATTTTATTTACTGCTCTATTAATGTGACCTCAAATCAGTGCCTGAAAAATAGTAGGTACATTTTCATGATTGCTGCTTTAAGAACCTTGTCAGGTAATTCCAGCATCTGAGTCTCTTGGCATGACATCTGTTGATTATCTTTTGTCATTCAAGTTTTTACAGTTCTGGTTCTTGGTATGATGAATGATTTTTTTATTGTATCCTGGACATTTTGGGTATTCTATTGTGAGACTTGTGGTGCCATTTAATCCTCTTTGTTAGCATGCAGTCACCTTGCATGTAACATGAGGACCACATGGGGATTCAGCATCTAACGGTCCCACTGACACCGGGAGACAGAGGAGCAGAGTTCCATTCCCTTATTGCTGTGTGGAAATGGAAATTAATTTCCCTGCTGGAGTCTGCTGACTCTAGCAAAAAGTGAGGGGTAGTATTTGTAGCAGAGGGCTGACTGGTACCACTTTGTTGCTGCTGAGTAGGAGTAGAAGTTCAGCTCCCCAGTCAAACCTGATGACATGACCCTGGTAGAGGAATTGTAGTGTTGACTAGGTCCTCACCATTCTGTCTATTACCACAGATGAGGAGGGGGGCAGGATGAATGGAAATTCAGCTCCCCACTCTCTGATGGGTTGAAATTTCAGCTCTCCATTCTTCCTTGCTAACACCATTCCTGTGAAAGGAGGAACTCATGTCTTCATAACCATCATTGAGTTCACACAGGAGAAAAGTACTGTGTGATGTACATGATGAAGATTTGGTTCTAGGTCACTTTATATTTATCAGTGATAATGACAGTGAAGAAATTCTGTACAGAGGAGTATGGGGAGGGAAATAATCAGGGTTCCCATATTCATGAAACACACATTAGAGAGAAACACTAAAATGCATTCAGTATGGAAAGTGCCTCAGTTCAAGCTCTATTCTACAAGTCCATTGGAGTTAGCATTCAAGAGAGAGGCCTGATGTGTGAGTGAGATTGTAAAGAACTTCACAGAACAAATAACTTCACATTCATTAGAGTGTACAAAGAAGTTTATTTAAGTTTTGTGTGTGGAAAGGATTTTTCATATTTTGAGTTTTTCACACTCAGAGTTGTCTCAGGAGAAAGATATCCACATGTACAATTTATGTGATAAGGATGAAACACCATGAATGTGATGAGTGGATGGACTAAGGGCTTTATTTGAAATTCAGATATTTATGTCCATCTCAAAGCCACATAAGAGGCATGCCTCATAAATGTAAAAAATATATTAAGGACTTTAATTGAAATTCATTTATTTTTGGTTGTCAGTGGTGCGTGTAGATGAGAAAACCATATACATATGAAGAGTTTATTGTTTCAGTGGAAGATCTCATCAAAGCCTGTACAAGAGAGAAATCCCGTAAATATGGCCAATGACTTGTCAGGTTTCAACTGTGAAACAGTCTTGGAATATAGCTTCTCTATTTCAGCAAAAACCTTTTTGCATATATACAACTAGAGGGATACACAACTGTTGGAAGGGCTAGGGGAATGATGATGTGGGAAGTCAGCACCAGCCTGCAGCACCAAAGTGGGTTCTCAAGATCTTATGAGAAGCTGCTAGGAAGCTGAAGAATCTCAGTCTCCTTCAGCAAATTGGGTGATACTAGGAGATTTCTTCCTTTGTAGTAAAATCCCTACAAACTCTGTCTGCAACACAAATGTGATTCTCAAGAACATCACTTGGAAATGGCTTTAAAGTGCATACCTATTCATCTCTGCCTACAACTGACTTCAGAGAATAATGCTCTCCCCTTCTCTTCTGACCTTTAAATCACATAGAGTACCTTCTTAGTGACCAACTGTTACCCAGAGCCTTATGGGTAAGGAGGTTCTGAGATTTATTGTTCCTGGCTTTTCTTGTTCAAGAAACTTAGAACATTCAATCATAAACAAGTGATGTTGCAAATCAACAACAGGCGATATAGCACAGTACTCTGGAGGTTTCATTTGCACCTTGTCTCAGTAAACATCAAAATTTCCAGTTATTTGTGTCCAGTCCAAAATGTGATTCTGCTGGAAGGGCTATAGTTGTCACTCAGTACCTCTTTGAAGTCATCTATGTACCTACAGAACTGATGTATCCTATCAGTATCATGTATGGGAATACTTAGAGCAATACATCTGGTCTTCCTAATCATTAAAAGTCTACATATGAAAAAATCTGTATGTCATGGTTGTAACAGTGGTTATAGCCAGAATTCAAATTACTATCATACCATCTATACAGCAAGGTAATTGTCATTGAGCTGAGTATGCTGAGGGCTTCAGTCACAGGCAGAGACTTCAGATTTATTAAAGATAGGTGTATTAGCTAGAGTTCTCTAGAGAAACAGAATCAGCAGGAGATACCTGTAAATATAAAATTTATAAGTGCCTCACGTAACCATGGGAGTGTAGATTCCAAGGTCTGTAGGGCAGGCCACAAGCTGGCAACTCCAATGACGGTCCTCAGTGAACTCTCAGGAGAGGCTGCCTGGGCAACCATGGGGATGTAAGGGTCCACGGTTTGTAGGGCAGACCACAAGCTGGCAGCTCTGAAGAAGGTTCTCAACAAACTTTCAGGAGAGACTGGCTGCTTGAAGCAGAAAGAGTGACTGTCTCTTCTGAATCCTCAAAAGCCGTCCGGTGATTAGATTAAGCATCATTCATTGCAGGAGACATTCCCCTTAACTGATTACAACTGCAATCAGCTGTGGAAGCAGCCAACGTGATCATCATTTATGTCCATGAAATGTCTTCATAGCAATAGACAGGCCAGCGCTTGCCCAACCAGAGAACCTGGCACCACCACCTGGCGAAGTTGATGCATGAACCTGACCATGACAATAGGTAACTTCTAAATGTAGTCAGATTATACAAGAGACTATTCAAAGTGTGCCAAAATGATTGGGGTGAGAGTTTTAAGCAGTGCTGAGGCCTTTAAATTCATTAATCTCCATACATGAAAGAAGCAATAATTTAAGAGCATGACAAAAACTCAGCTATATGTTTGCCACATTGTTTCCTCTTTCTGGGCTCAGAGAAGATTATTTTCCTGGCCTGTTATGCAGTTGGGTTGGAGCCATGTGACTTGAGTTATGAGCAATGGGAAGAGGAGAGGCATTAAGAAGCCAAGTGTACCACTTTCTGGTCTTGCCTTTAGAAATATCCCTGTGATTCTCCACTCTAGCTCTTCCACAGTAATCTATAACCAGGTGTACTGGTTAAGGCTCCCCTGAGAAACAATGAACAGGATATAAATATGTAAGTGTGCATATTTGTCATAAGGACTTGGCACGTGGGACCCAGGGGCTGGCAAATCTGGACCTCATATGGCAGGGATTACACTGGAAGCTTTGGTAAGGGTGATGTTGAAGTCCTTAGTCTGAATTCTCCAGAAGGTGGCTGACTGGAAATTCCAGCAAGAGCCAATGTTGAGGGTGAGGCAGAAATTCTGACCTCTGAAACACTGTTTTCACATTTAATCCTTCCAGTTGATTTGATGAAGAAATCATTGTTATTCTGTGAGCACTTTTTGTTGATTGTAGATGAATCAAACACTTGTAGATGTAAATCCCATTTATGAAATAGCTTCATGGTAACTAGGCCAGTGGTTGACCAAACTATTGGACACAAACTTGGAAAGTAGACACATAAAATTAATCATCTCAACAGGGTCATGGATGCCACTTTTTTTATGTAGCTACAATATGATGGACTGTCTGACCATTATTGGAATTCAATTAAGTGAGAAATATATTTTATTTCATTAAGCCACTGACATGTCAGTGTTTTTGGTATTTTCCTATCTGATCAATACAAAGGTTCTTAGTGGCAACTGGTTTCATAATTACCTGAGAAGGTAATTCATTATGCCTAAATAGCACTCATTTTGAAACATTTTTGTCAGACTTACATCAAAATCATGAGTACTCTTAGAACTTTCTTTTCCTGACCAATTTGAGATTACGTGATGCCCCATCACCCCCTGGATACTTTAGCACGTATAATCTATACATATCAACATTCTTCTACATAACTGTAACATATCAATCAAAAGCAATATGGCACATTACTATCATTTTATCCACAGATTCCGTTCATGTTTCACCAGTAATCCCATTAATGTCATTTGTAGCAAAGTGACCAGATCCAGGATCCCATAACGCATTTAGTTGCCAGGTACTATTAGTTCTTCAGTATGAATTGGTTCCTCAGACTCTCATGACCTTGACACATTTGAAAATTATGTCCTAGTTTTGTTATTTTGTATGGAGAAATATCCTCAATTTAAGCTTGTGTAGTATTTCCTCAAAATTAAATTCAAGTTCTGTTTCTTTGGCTGGAATATCATATAAGTGATGATGCGGTCTTCTGGCACACATTTTGAATTATCCTATTCATGGTGATATTAACTTTGATTACTGGAGCAATGTGCTGTTTGCCAGATCTCCCCAATGTAAAATTATTCTTTGCCCCTTTATAATTAAAAAGACTTTTGAAATTCTGTAAATATCTGGTCTTCATCTTATTTATATATTAATATCAAAATACGTGCCTGTATTTCTATTCCATTCAACGTGTTATGACCAGTTACTTTTATTATATATTTGCTGGGAGCCTCACCAAGCTGGATTCTGTATGCAAAGACAAGTTCACAGCATTCCTTAAACATTTCCTTACTTTCTAGCACAACAGGATGAGCAAGGCTCACATTGTACTTTCCCTGTCCCAGCCCTAGAATCAGTCATTTTTCTAAGCACTCCTTTTATTTAGTAGAGAATGGTAGTTAAAACCCAAAATCTGGGCACTAGGTGTGCTCATTACTTCTGAGAATCTTTGCTCCCAGGTATTCTCTTCTATCCCAGAATTGGACTGGGATGAGAGTATGCATGTGTGCAATCATACAAGCACATATAAATTTTTATTTATGTATATTGAAAACAATAAACATAACAAAATTCCAGTTCTAATAAGAACCATAGGCACATTATACGCTCTCCCCTTGAATGTATTTAACTCAACTTTGACAGTCTTTGCTTTGATTTAAAAATACATATATTTACTTATGTTATTGATCCCCTTATATGTAACTCATCTCTCAGTCCCACCATCATCCACTGCACAGATGTCCTTTTTTTCTCCACTTCAGCTTTAACACCCTGTGGCAGTCTCCCCCCTTACATGAACATCCTCCTCACCTTTCTTGTTCTCTGGCACTTCAAAGCACTATCTTCATCCCATTCTGACTCTGATATTCTGGTCTGGGTTGCCTTCACATATGGATGCTCTTTTTACCACACTCAGCCTCCAGCACTTTACACCAGGCATCTCTCTTGCCTACACACACTTTTCAGTGTGCTTTGATTGTGACGTCTTGTGCCAGACTGCCCACGTGTGTAGACTCTTCGCCTTCTGCTTAGGAATTAAATCCCTGACATGAACAACCCCTCATTAATTCATGCACATCCCACTCACCTATCTTTGGAGAAGCCATATTTCCTCATCTGTCACATTCTTAATTATTTTGACAGTGTGTGTTTGCAAGTTGCTGGAATGCAATATACCAGAAATGGGATGGCTTTTAAAAAGGGGTATTTATTAAGTGGCAAGTTTACAGCTCTAAGGTTGAGAAAATGTCAAAATTAAATCAAGGCTATAAAAACGTCTAATCTAAGGCATCCAGGGAAAGATATCTTGGTTCAAGAAGGCCAATGACGTTCAGGATTTCTCTCAGCTGGAAAGGCACATGGCAAGATTTGCTAGCTTTTTCTTCAACAGCGTGGGGGAGGGGACTCTGTCCATTCTGTTTACTCTATCAGTTCTGGTGGCTCTCGTTGCTCCAAAGCTTTATCCAAAATGGTTCCTTCTTAAAGCGCTCCAGTAAGCAACTCCACCTTAAATGGGTTGAGACACACACCTCCATGGAAACCATCTAATCAAGTTATCACCCATAATTGGGTGGTTCATATATCCATGGGAACTATAAAAAAGATTCCACCTAGCAATATTGAATGCGGATTAAAAGGGTTTTAAAAGTACATAGTAGGGGTGGGCCACGGTGGCTCAGCAGGCAAGAACGCTTGCCTGCTATGCCAGAGGACCCGGGTTCGATTCCCGGTGCCTGCCCATGATAAAAAAAAAAAAAGTACATAGTAGCTTTAAACCAGCACACTCCACCCATTGAACCTCCAAAACACATATTCTTTTCAGGTGCCAAAATATATTCCAAAACAATATCAGAAAGTCTTAAACCATTTCAGTAACAATACAAATGCAATACAAAGTCAGAAACTACAAAATCTCATCAAAGTCATCTACATGCAAGGTCTGTCCTAAGGCAAAATTCTCCTCTGGCTCTGGATCTGTAAAACTCAGAGCAAGTTATGTGTTGCCAACATGCAAAGAAGGAACAGTCATAGGATACATATTCCCATTTCCATAAGGAGAAGTTGGAAGGAACAAAAGGGTCACCATACCCAAACAGTTCTGGAAACCTGCAAGGCAAACTCCATTAGATTTCAAAATCAGAGAGTCATTCATCTTCAGAACGTTAGAAAATGAGAGTCCCACACTTTCTAGGGGCTTATGCAATAGCCTGCCTTTCTCTGAATACAGTTGTGGGGTACATTGGGGAGACCACCTTTTTCTCAACTCCACCCTCTCCAAGCATCAGGGCTGCACCTGGGCTCTCTGCCATCTCTGGGGCATACACTCAACTCCTCCAATACAATGGGGGGCAGCCACACTCTCCCAAATCCCCAAGGAATGTGCTCCACCCTCTCAAAGGCCTGAGACAGCACAACTCTTCCACTGCAACGAGGTGGAAGGCTCAACCTCTGCCTTCAGGGCAAACTCATCCTCTCCAAGTACTTGGGTGGGACCACTCTTGTGGCCTGAGGTTTCTTGACATCAGACCTTAGCCTCCATGATTCTACCTCTGAAGAAAGTTTACCTTCACTTTTTCCCTTTTCTGAGCCTTTTAGTCCAGACTGGGAGCAGTTCCATTAATACAGATCCCACAACACTCTTGTTGACTTTTTATATAGTAGACAAGGATCATGCCCATCAGACAAAAGGAGTTTCCACAGATCCTTCCTGGATAACTCCATCTCCAATTTGTGTTTTTGTCTGAAATGGCTGACTGATCCCACATTTGGTTAAATCCTCACGTGGAGCACTGTTCCCTGGGGTCTCCCTTCCTGGAAGCCCAGAGTTTTCCAAAACATCAATTTCTGGTTATTTTGTACCCGAGAGTTCAGTTCTCAACTTATCTGTTCCCCTTGCATTTTACTATAAACGTCAAGGAGCAGCCAGACGGCATTTTCCACATTTAGTTTGAAAATTTCTTCTGCTAAATATCCAAGCTCATCACTCTCAGATTCTGCTCTTCATCTACAAAGAATACCTTCTAGTTTGGAGCAACACATTCATCATTTCTAAGGCCTCATCAGAGATATTTTTTAGAGTCTAAATTTCTACCAACAGTTTCTTCAATGCATTCTAGGCATTCTCTATCAAGCTCCTCACAACTCTTCCAGAATCATCCCCTTATCCATTTAAAAAGCCATTCCAACATGTTTGGTATTTGCAAGCTGCAGCGCTCCAATTCTCTGATATCAAATTCTGTGTTAGATTGCAACCTGCTGGAATGTAATACACCAGAAGTGGAACAGCTTTTAAAAAGAGGAATTTATTAAGTTGCAAGTTTACAATTCTAAGGCCATGAAAATATCCAAGATAAAGCAATGCTATAAAAATGTCCAATCTAAGGCATCCAGGGAAAGATATCTTGGTTCAAGAGAGCTGATGATGTTCAGGATTTCTCTGTCAGCTGGAAGGGCACATGGAAAAATCTGCTAGCTTTCTCTTACAGTTTCCCTGGGGCTCTGTTCATACTGTTGGCTCTGTCAGTTCTGGTGGTTCTCATGGCTCTAAAGCTTTTTTCCAAAATGGTTCCCTCTTAAATGGCTCCAGTAAGCAACTCCACCTTGAATGGGTTGAAACACATCTCCATGGAAGCCATCTAATCAAAAGTTAACACCCACAATTGGGTGGGTCATATATCCATAAAAGCAATAAAAATGATTCCACTCAGCACTATTGAATGAGGATTAAATGAAATGGCTTCTCTGAGGATGCATAATAGCTTCAAAATAGCACACAGTATTTCTTGATATAGTGGTTACTTCTCCAAGTTCCCAACCCTGGAATCAGGGTTTGGCACTGACATAGTATGCACATAGTGGTCCTTTTATTTTTTCTTTTTTGGCATGGGCAGGCACCAGGAATCGAACCTGGGTCTTCAGCATGGTAGACGAGAACTCTGCCACTGTGCCACCATTGCCTACCCCACATAGTGGTTCTGCTTTGAAACAACAGGTCATCTATACTCTTATATTCTGGCAGCAATTATAGGCTTGTTCCTCTAATTCTACATGTGGTAGATCTTCCTGCAGTTTATAATTTCTAGATTATACTGCTTCATCAATCAAATTGGGAATAGATGGCATTTTCATATTTTTCTTCCTTTTCAAAAGCAATGTCTTCACTGATTCAGAACTCTTAAATGTCTCAGTCAGAGCAGCATGGACTATCACACAATTCTGAGTAGATTAGGATTTTCAGATGAAATGTAGGACACCCAGTTAAATTTGAATTCAGACAAACAAATAAAATTTTGTATAACTATGTTCTAAAAATTGTATGGGACATACTTATAATAAAAAATATTTGTAATTTTAGAACAGTGGGTGGTGTAACCTGATGAATAGATGGCATATGACTGATGTAGGAGAGGAACCACACCAGGAGATAACATGCATCAGATTGTGATTATTTATTCTCAAAAAGACTAAGCAAATATGTCAAAAGGATAAGTCAGTGATAAAATTTATGAGAAAATACTATATCAGGATATTTTTGGATCCAGAGTGGTGAGAATGGTGCAATATTTTCTAGTATTCTAGACTAGTTGGGTCATAGTAGAGTTTTCATAGCAATGCAATGTACTGCTCCTGTTGGCCAGAATACTCTTGGAGATCTAATTTACTGTATTAAATATATAATCTGAACAAATCTCTTCAACTATCGTGTGAAAACCTTTGCCATCTTCCGGCTGCAGAATAAAATGGGGACTATTTTCGGTCAACCACAAGGGTAGTGTAAGATGCTTCAGGATTCCTTTCCCCCACAGAATCTTTGAAAAATGAGCAAGATCTGGCAGAGCAATCTTCCTAAGTCCTCCAGAAAAACAGTCAAAAGGTTGAAGTAACTGGGTGAGTACTGAATCAAGAAGACACAACTTCAAAGTGTAAGATTAACTTGTGGTGCCCTTGTGGCCCTTACCAACCACACCCTTGTGTGGTGTGGAGCCAGCCTCTGTTCTGATCATAGGTTCATAGCCCTATGTTGAAGGGGTCAGAGAACCACTATATTCATATTGAGGTGCCTGTAGGTCAGCGCTAAACTAATGGGTTGCAGCATGAAGGACTAAATCACAACACTCATCTCTGGCTTAACTCTTCAAAATTGCCTGGTATTCAGAAGCCAGTTGAGGACACTTGTAAGACAATCAAATTGGAGTGCCTTGGGGCAAATATTACCAGTTTCAAGATATGAAATAAAACACCAGGATGGGGGAAATATTGATTCCATAAGGAGAGAGGGGACATTCCAGTCTCTGGAAATGGTGGGAATTCCTAAGACCATGTGTGCATGCCCAGGACAAGATAAGTATCCTCAGAAAAGACAGACAGGAGTCTGAAATTTTTCCATGGGATGAACTTATTAGGAGGGCTCATCTCTGAAGGAAAGCACCAGCCAACACAGAGCCCTTTGCAAAGACTGAAAAATATTTTGCTTTGGTTAGTTTGTTTTTGTTACCAACTGTCAATAAAGGAAAAACCTGTCATAACACTAGCTCCATTCAAACTTAAGAAACATACAGCTCAGGACTAAATCTCAGGGCCAACACATTAAAATGTTAAAATGTGCAGTGTGCAACAAAATAATATGGGACAAAAAAAAACAGGAAAAGACTGCACAAAGGAACAAGATATAACTTCCAAAAATTTCTTTTTAAAAATGATGTTTAATATACTCCAAGAACTAAAGGAAAACATAGAGAAGGAACTAAAGGCTAGTGATAATATGATAAGTGAACAAAATTAGAATCTAGTAAAGAGATGGTAATTATTAAAATTGACCAAACGGAACTACTGGAGTTGAATTCCATAATAACTACAATGAAAAATTCCCTAAAAGTTTATAATAGCAGAACGGAGCTGGCAGAAGAAAGAATCAATTATCTCAAAGATAAGACTATTGACACGATTCAGGACACAGAGTGGAAAGAGGAAAGAATGAAGAAAAGTCAACAGGGCCTGAGTGACCCCTGTGGCACCATCAAGCTTATTAGTAAGTGCCTTAGAACTGTAAGCTTGCAACTTAATAAATTCCCTTTTTAAAAGCCTTTCCATTTCTGATATATTGCATTCTGGCAACTTAACAAACCAATACACTTAGCATCTACTTTCCATGAATAAGTTTCATAAGGGAAAGCTCCAAGATTGAGGACCTGGCCCATCAAATTGGCATTTCCCAATGCTTACAAGAGTATCAGGTCTTCCCCAAGTGAGGAAGTTTAATATTTCCACCTCTTTCTCCAGTCTCTCAAGAGGACTTTGCAAATACTTTTTTTAAAAATCTTCTTTCCAGATTATTCTGGGATATACATGTGCCTACTGGTGTTCAAGGTGGCAGTGTTTGTGATTTTCAGTGGACGGACATGGCCTAAGGGTATAATCACTGAGGAATAGAAGGGGAGACTGTGGTGTATACATACAGCAGATTATTGAACAGCTACAAGAAGGAATCATGATGTGAGGCATGCAACTAAGTGAATGAGTCTTGAGGACAATATGTTGAATGAAACCAAAAGACAAATATTACCATGCCTCACTCATATAGACTAACTATGATATATAAACCCAGGGAATTGAATCTGAGAGCATAGATTATCAGGTTAAAGCCTATTGTAAAGGTTTCTAGATTATAAACTCTTACAGCAATCACATCTATTCCAGAGTTGCAGTTGTTCTTTCTAAATTTTGAGATGCTGCACTATTTGTGTATAACCTGTTCATTCTCCGGAACTTCAGGTATTTGTGTGACATCTGAGACTCAGAGTTAGGGCCATGAAGCTATGAAGGTCAGCATTGCCCCATACAGCAACTATTTGAAAAGTTGAAAAAGTGATCAGACTTCAACTAGAGATATGAATGAAGCTGATCTGGATAGGACTAAGGGAAACCAGAATACGAGATAAAGCATGATATGGCTTATATTTTAATACTTCAACTTCTTTGTGAGACCAAAGGAAGATACATTTATTTGGTGCAAAATTTATATTTTTGGTAGCACAATATCTAATTTAACTTGTGTGCTGGTTTGAAAGGATGTATGTCCCTTAGAAAAGCCATGTTTTAATCTAAATCCTATATCATAAAGGCAGAATAATCCCTATTCAATACTGTATGTTTGAAACTGTAATCAGATCATCTCCTGGAGACGTGATTTAAACAAGAGTGGTTATTAAACTGGATTAGATGATGACATGTCTCCACCCATTTGGATGGGTCTTGAGAAGCTTCTGGAGTCCTATAAAAGAGGAAACATTTTGGAGAATGAAGGATATCCACAGAGAGCAAAGCAGAATGATATAGCCATGAGAAGCAGAGTCCACCAGCCAGTGACCTTTGGAGATGAAGAAGGAAAATGCCTCCCAGGGAGCTTCATGAAACAGGAAGCCAGGAGAAGCTAGCAGATGATGCTGTGTTTGCCATGTGCCCTTCCAGATGACAGAGGAACCCTGACCATGTTCACCATGTGCCTTTCCAGATGAGAGAGAAATTCTGACTGTGTTTGCCATTTGCCCTTCCAAATGAGAGAGGAACCCTGACCGTGTTCATCAGCCTTCTTGAACCAAGGTATCTTTCCCTGGATGCCTTAGCTTGGACATTTCTATAGACTTGTTTTAACTGGGACATTTTCTCGGCCTTAGAACTGTAAATTAACAACTTATTAAATTCCCCTTTTTAAAAGTCATTCTGTTTCTGGGCATATTGCATTCTGGCAGCTAGCAAACTAGAACAACTTGAATGGACAGTTTATTCAAACACTATAATTACATGGAATCTTGAATAAGGAGTAAGATTTTGTTAGTTTCTACAGGTCAATGTGATGCCCTAACACATCCCAGACTAATATGGGCAGAGAATAAAAAAAGCATTTGCAAAGGCTCCTGTAGGGACTTTCTCCCTGGAGGAGAAAGGAGGGAATACTAAATTCCAGTTGGGAGAATTCCTGATATTCTTATAAGCATTGGGGACAACCAATTTAATAGGCCGAGCCCTCAGTGTTGGGGCTCACCCCTACAAAATGTATTCCTCAAAGTAGAAGATTGTTATTACTTTTTGATGGCTTGTCCCTTTTATTAATACATAGTATCTTTCTTCATGTCTTTTCATTGTGTAACATTTGAAATCAAATTTACCTGGTGTTAATAGAGCTGTCCCCACTCTTTTCTGGTTATTGTTTGCATGAAATATTTTTTTCCAGTCTTTCACTTTCAACCTGTTTTTGTCCTTAAGGCCTAAAATGAGTCTCCTATAGACAGCATGTGGATGGATCCTGTTTTTTTTTTTTTTAATCTGTTATGCCAGTCTATGTCTTTTGATTGGGGAGTTCAATCCATTCACATTTATGTTATTACTGTAAAGGCTGTACCTTCTTCAACCATTTTGTCTTTTGGATTTTACATGCCATATATTATTTCTCTTCCTTTTTATGCTTTTATTTACCATTACTTTTGATGTTCATTTCTACACTCTTATCCAAACCTCTCTCTCCTGTCTTTTTCTAACTATCTGTAGTAGTTCTTTTAGTACTTCATGTAGAGCAGATCCCTTCTCACAAACTCTTTCGATGTCTGTTTATCTGAAAATATTTTAAACTCTCCCTCATTTTTGAAGGATTATTTTGCTGGATATAGAATACTTGTTTGGCTGTTTCTTTCTTTCAGTATCTTAATTATATCATTTCACTGCCTTTTCACCTCCATGATTTCTGCTGAGAAATCCACACTTAGTCTTATCAAGTTTTCCTTGTATGTGATAAATCACTTTTCTCTGGCTGCTTTCAGAATTTGCTCCCTGTCTTTGGCATTTGACAATCATATCATTAAGTGTCTTGGAGTAGATCTATTTGGATCTATTCTATTTGGGGTATGCTGCACTTCTTGGACCAGAAATTTTGTCGTTCATAAGAGCTGAGAAATTTTTGATGTTTATTTCCTCCATTATTCTTCCTGCCCCCTTTCCCTTCTCCTTCTGGCACACCCATAACATGTATATTCATATGCATCATATGTCATTCAATTCCCTGAGACCCTGCTCATATTTTTCTACTCTTTTCCTTATCTGTTCTTTTGTTTGTAGTATTCTGGTGTCCTGTCCTCTAATTCACTAATTCTTTTGTCTGCTTCTTCAAATCTGTTACTGTATGTCTGATTAGTGTTTTTCATCTCTTTTACTTTGACTTTAATTCACATAAATTCTGCCATTTGTTTCTGCAAGCTTTCATCTCTTTTGCCACATTTTCCTTCAACTCGTTCAATGTGTTAGTTTGTTCCTTTCACTTGGGCACATCTTCCTGCTTCCTGGTATGGGCTGTGATTTTTTACTGGTGTCTAGGCATATGATTTTTTTATTAGTTTATTCTGGAAGTCATTTTCTCCCTTTTGTCTGGTGTTTTCTTGCTGTTTAACTTTGTTCTCTATCTGTTCTTTGACATTTAATTCAAATTATCCCAGACCTCTAGCATAGCTTCTGTTTAACTGACTAGAATTCTTCAATTCTTGTTTTTCTGGTTCTTGCCCTGTCTTGGAAGCCCTTTGAGATTGCCTTGTTTTAGGGTGTGCAGTTCACCCCAGTAGAAAGCTCTCTCTTCCCTCTTCCTCCTCAGGGAATGTTGATGTGCTTTTTTTTGTTTTATTTTGTATATTGCCTCTATATATTTTTAACACTCATTTATTTACCTCTAGCAAATTTTATCTGGAGGTCTGGTTCTTGGAGGAGGGTCTCCCTGGATAGGATTGACCCCAATCAGATTATCCCAGACAAAACTGGCACAGGACTCAGGAAGGGGGTGTAATCAGTCTCAATTCCCTGATTGATGAGACCCAGCAGAGTGCCAGTCTTTCCTGTGAAGACTCAATTCTGTGCTTTTTCTCTCTTGCCCTGCAGATGGCTCTTGTCAGCCTGCTGCTCCCCACAGATGTAAAGTGGTATGTTGCCTTTAATTCTCAGCATAACCTGTCCATATCAGGTGTGTGGTTGAGACAGAGGCTGAGGCTGAAGGTGGATATAAATTATTTCAGTTTTCTAGATCCTGGGGTACGAATTCTCTAAATAAAAGTTGCACCAGTGCCTTACCCCCTCCTCTATTTTTTGGAGGGATAGCTGCTCTTCCACCCCATGTCCCCAGGAGGCTGGAAAAGTTACTGGTCTCTTAAGCAGACCCCTTGTTCCCCTGCCAGGCATGTTTTTAAAAGAGTCTGGCTCCAATTTTGTACGTTGAAACTTGTTTGTTTGAGACTGTCTGGTCCCTGCTTTTAGTAGGTTGGAACTACTGCTAATGTCCCAGCCCCTGGAGTCTTAATTCTCTTAATAAGAGCTGCCACTTGCACTGGGGCTAGTTCCCCCTTTTCTTGGAGAAGACACACCCTTTAGGGAATTTTATCTTTATTGATTACATTGTCTCTGAGGAATTCCTTAGGTTCACCTTTCCCTTGGGCAGGGCTGAATACTAAGAATGTCTGTTAGGTTAGGAAACTACCAACTGCTTGGTAAAATCAACAGTGGCCACTCTAAGTTAGAAGAACCACAACATAAGTAGTGATTCAGAGTTTATTTTCATCTGCAGAGGCAAGGGTCCAAACCTCACCCAGAAGTCAGAACCCCCAAGCTATCCTACCCTTGGTTTATATAGTCTTGTGTAGCTTGGGGTCAGGTATTTTACATAATGCTAGCACCATTTGCATCTATAGTTATCTGTTGACTATTAATTAATGAGTATGTTCCTAGGGTTATATAATCCTTTGTTGGCTACATACTATTTCATATGTTGCAAGTTAAAAAATGGCTGGAAGTCTCCAACTCTGTGTGTGTCTTTTACTATACTAATAAGATAGGTCACTTTAAGGACATTTTTGGAGCTACTGTGCCTGTGCTAGCAACCTGTTGAATCCAGCTTCTCTGATTGGCCACAGAAGCAGGATGTAGTTAATAACAAGTGAAGGATGTTGGCTTAAGTATAAGCTCTAAATTTGTAATTTATGTACATCTTATAAGTTTTGAATGCTGGACTCTTGATTCCTCTTGTCCTAGCTGGCTACTAACGTCCCTATATAATTGTAACAGAATTTTTGTAACCTTAACAATTCCACCAGCAGCCTACACAACCACTCCAATATCTGCTGATTTACTTAATGGGCTGCGCAAGAGAGAGAGTGTGGGCAAAAGTGGCTCAGTGGAAGAGTTCTCACCTGCCAAGCCAGAGACCCAGGATCATTTCTCAGTGCCTGCCCACATAAAAAAAAAGGGGGGGGGGAATTATTTTCAGAGCTGGTTCCCATTCCCCCAGTTTCGCTAAGCAGGAGCTGGGGTTCAGACCCAGCTCTATGTGTTCCTTTTATTGGGACACAGCCCTTTTCCAATATTCTGTGCTCAGCCAACTCCAAAAGTTTCTCTTGTTTTGTCAGCCCTGCTTTCTCACTTTTGGGGAGAAACCTGGTTTCTCTCATGTTTGCCTTGTACTTTTATCTGTACTCAAAGATTTGTTAATCACATCTGCGATTTATTATCCAAATTTGTTAATCACATCTGCAATTGGAGCTTGGTTGAGCTCTTCTTCCTTTGCTCCTGGTAGAAAGGACTTCTATTTCCTACCATGAAGAGACCACAAGACAGAAACCCATGCCGGTGGAGGAGGGGCACTAGCCTGCAACAGTGTGGAAGAGTTTACTTACAGTTCAGTGCTGTGATATTGACCCTTCCATCCATTCCAGAATGGTGTATGATTATAATGTGCATCTGGTCACAGATCCCCTGAACAGTTTTTCAAGAAACTTTCTGGCTATTTACTCATTGCCCTAGAGCCATAGAGGATGAACTACATCCTACACTTCCTTATACCATCATTTTGGCCCCACTCCATTCCTTTTCCAGGATGTTTTTGGCTATTAGAGACCCCTTCCCCTTCCAGATAAAACTGATAATTTGCTTTTCCAATTCTGTAAAGTAGGTTGTTGGAATTTTTATTGGTATTACATGAGTCTGTAGACAAATTTGGGAAGAACCGACATCTTAATGACCTTTAGCCTTCCTATCCATGACATGGAATGTCTTTCTACTTATTTAGGTTTTCTTTGGTTTCCTTTAGCAATATTTTGTAGTTTTCTATGTACAGGATCTTTATAACCTTTCTTAAGTTTATTCCTAGATATTTGATTCTTTTAGTTGCTATTGGGAACATAATTTTTTTCTTAGTTACCTCCTGGATAACTCATTACTAGTGTATACAACACTACCGATTTTTTGTGTTGATCCTGTATCCCACCATTTGCTAAACTCATTTATTAGCTCAAGTAGCTTTGTTGTAGTTTCTTTCAGATTTTCCAGATATGATCACATCATCTGCAAATAATGAGTTTTACATCTTCCTTTCCAATTTGGATGCTTTCTGTTTCTTTCTCTTGCCTAATTGCTCTCGTTGGAACTTACAGCAAAATGCTGAATAACAACGGTGACAGTGGATATCCTTGCCTCATTCTGATCTTAGAATGAAGGCTTTCAGTCTCTCACCAATTGAGTATGATGTAACCTGTGGGTATTTTATATGAGCCCATTATCATGTAGAGGAGATTTCCTTCTATCCCTACTTTTGAAGTGTTTTCTTATCAAGAAAGGATGCTGAATTTTGTTGTGTGTCTTTTCTGCATCCATTGAGATGATCATGTGGTTTTTCCTTATGATTTGTTAATGTTTTGTATTAAATTTATCAATTTTCTTGTTTCAAACCATCTTTGTATACCTGGAATAAAACCCACTTAATCGTGGTGTGCAACTTTTTAAATTTGCCATTGGATTTGATTTGCAAATATTTCGTTGATAAATTTTGCATCTGTGTTCATTAAGGAGATTGGCTTTTTTTTCTTGTCATGTCTTTATTTGGTATTAAGGTGATGTTGGCTTCACAGAATGAATTAAGTGGTGTTCCCTTTTCTTCAATTTTTTTTGAAATTTGAATACAAATAGTGTTACTTCTTGAAATGTTTGATAAAATTTTGCTAATGCAAATTCTTGGTCTCCTCTTTGTAGGGAGATTTTTGATGGCTGATTTAATCTCTTGTGATTGGTTTGTGGAGGTTTTCTATTTCTTCTTGGGTTTCCTACACTTCTTGTAGGAAAGTGTCCATTTCATTTAAGTTGTCTGGTTTGTTGGCATGCAGTTGTTCATATATCCTATTATGATCTTTTCTGTTTCTTCAGGGTCTGTATAATGACCTCCTTCTCATTTCTGATTTTAATTATTTACATCTTCTTTCTTTTTAATTTTGTCAGTCTAGCTAATGGTTTGTCAGTCTTATTCTCCTCAAAGAACCAACTTTTCATTTTATTAATTCTATTGGTTTCTTTGTTCTCCATTTAATTTATTTCCACTTTAATTTCTGTTATTTCTTTCCTTTGGCTTGCTTTTGAATTTGTTTGCTGCTCACTCTCTATTTTCTCTAATTGTCAATTAGATCTTTGCTTTTATCTACTTCTTCCTTTTTAATGTAGGCATTTAGAGCTATAAATTTCCCTCTCAGTACCCCTTTCGCTGCATCCTGTAAGTTTCAATATGGCATATCCTCATTTTCATTCATCTGGACATATTTAATAATTTCTCTTGAAATTTCTTCTTAGAACCACTGATTATGTTTAAGAGCATGTTGCTTTATCTCCATACATTTGTGAAATTTCTGGTTCTCTGGTGTTATTGATTTCTAATTTCATTCCATTATGAACAGACAAAATGCTTTGTATACTTTCAACTTTTAAAATTTATTAAGATGTGTTTGGTGCTCCAGAATATGGTCTAACCTGTGGAATGTTCCATGAACACTTGAGAAGTATATATATCTTGCTGTTCTGGGGTGCAGTGATCTATATATGTTTGTTAGCTCTAATTCATTTATCCAGAAATTTAGTTTGTATTTCCTTATATATCTTCTGTCTAAGATGTTCTATCTATTGAGGAGAGTGTGTTTTGAAGTCTTCCGCTATTATTGTAGAGACAGCTATTGCTCCCTTCAGTTTTGCCGGTATTTGCCTCATGTACTTATGAGCATTTTGATTAGGTGCATAAATAGCTATGATTATAACCATTTCTGCTTGGTGAATGACCTCTTTTAATATATAATGTCTTTCTTTGTCTCACAACATTTTTTTCATTAAAGATTATTGTGTCTAATATTAGTAGAAAGCTACTCCAGCTTTAATTTTTTTTAATTTTGGCTTTTGATTGTGAGGAATATCTTTCTTCATCCCTTTACTTTCAAACTATTTGTATCTTTGGGTCTGAAATGATTCTCTTGTAAACCGCATACGAGTGGATTATATATATATATAATATATATATATATTTACTTATATATATATATATATATTTACTTATCCATTCTGTCAATCTATGTCTTTCATTTGGAGAGTTTGACCCACTAATGTTCTGTTTTTATGGTAAAAAAAAATCCTTAATTTGACCATTTTATCTTTGGCTTTTATTTGCTAGATCTATTATTTTTCTCTCTTTTTCTTTTTAGTTATTCTTACTGATAGTCATCATTTCTCCTGTTTTTTGCTTTCTCAGACAGCAGACCTTCCTTTAGTATTTCTTGCAGAGCAGGTTTTTAAATTGTTATTATTATTATTATTTTATGCTGTATTATGGGTCACATTTCATTATTTTTCCATGTGAGTATCCCGTTGTTGCAGCACCACTTATTGAATTTTTTGTTTGTTTGCATTTTGGGAAAGTGCATGGACTTGGAATCAAGCCCGGGTCTCCTGCATGGCAGGCAAGAATTCTACCCCTGAACTGCCCTTGCACCCCCCAGGACAGGTTTATTTTTAACAAGTTCTCTCAACTTTTGCTTATCTGTGAGTATTTTAAACTCTCCCTCAGTTTTGAAGGACAGCTTCACTGCATAAAGAATTCTTGGCTGGTGTTCTAGTTTGCTAGCTGCCAGAATGAAATACACTAGAAATGAAATGGCTTTTTTAAAGGGCAATTTAATAAATTGCTAGTTTACAATTCTAAGACCTTGAGAATATCCCAATTAAAGCAAGTCTATAAAAATGTCCAAATTAAGGCACGAACAAAAGTTTACCTTCACCCAAGAAAGGCCAATGAAGTTCAGGGTTTCTCTCTCAACTGGAAAGGCACATGGTGAACATGGTGACCTCAGCTAGCTGTTTCTCTGGGCTTCTTGTTTCATGAAATTCCCTGAGAGGCATTTCTCTTTTTCATCTCCAAAGTTCTCTGGCAGCATGAGCTCTCTGCTTTCTCAAAACTCTGCTCTTTTGCCCTCCCATCATCCTGAAGTTTTCTCCAAAATGCTTGTCCTAAGAAGTATGCCCCCTAAGAAAAGCCATGTTTTAATATAAATCCCATTTCATAAAGGTAGAATAATCTCTACTTAATGCTGTATGTTTGAAACTAATGAGATCATCTCCCTGGTTGATGTGATTTAGTTAAGAATGGTTGTTAAACTGGATTAGGGGAGGACATGTCTCTACCCATTTAAGTGGGTCTTGATTAGTTTCTGAAGTCCTATAAAAGAGGAAACATTTTGGAGAAAGAGACTTCAGAGAGAGAGACACTACGAAGCAGAGAGTTCACCAGCCAGCGACCTTTGGAGATAAAGAAGGAAGACGCCTCCCGGGGAGCTTCGCAAAACAGGAAGCCAGGAGAAGATGCTAGCAGATGACACCGTATTTGCCATGTGCCCTTCCAGCTGAGAGAGAAGCCCTGACTGTGTTCGCCATGTGCCTTCTCACTTGAGAGAGAAACCCTGAACTTCATCTGCCTTCT
>PVIY010029018.1:0-33213 GCA_004026745.1 Myrmecophaga tridactyla
ACGCCAGCCCCTAAGAGGTCCCCACTTTCGCACCCTTTCTCATCCTCCCCGCTTGGCTGTTTGGTCCTTCTGTGCGGTCCCACCACCCCCTCCTCTCTCAAGGGCTTCCCTCTCCCTCACCTCTCAGGGTCACCCTCAGCCAGTCCAGCCGCAGCTGGCAGAAAGTCTAAGGAGACTGAATGGTTGCCATCTTCCCCGGGGTCTGTTGGGGGTTAGTAGGGAATTTACAGGGGCGCAGGCACAAAGTTCTGCCAACCCCCCACGCGTGGGCCTTCCTAAGGCTCCCTTCTTGGGGCGGACCCAGCGCCAAGCACGCCGTCCACGTGTCCCTTTCCTCAGCGCGCGTCGCCCGTCCCTTAGCCGGTCTTCCTAGTCACTGTGGGGGCCGCCTCCATCCATAACCCCTTCACCCACTTCATCTGAGCGCGCTTTCCTGATGCGAAGCCATTCCGTAGACCTCACCTCCGAGCCTTTCTCATGCTTGCCAGTGCTGGCTCCTCCTGGGCAACTCCACCCCCATATTTACTTCTAGTTTAATGGTTAGAATCACAGATTCTGAATTCTAATTATCAGAGAGCAAATCCCAGCTTGCCTACTTTGGAGTTAGATCCTTTAAATATTTCTTCTTTGCCTCTGATTAGAGGTTAAACTTTGTGAGGAGAGGGCTCTGCCTGGACAGAACAAGGGCTTCTCTGACTGGTTAAGATGTTTTCTCTGATTCTTCTTGCTCCTGCTTTGCTGCTGAATGGGGATAGAGGGCATTCAGTGGCCCTTTATCCCACCACACCACCACCACCCCCCACCATTAAGTGTGGATTTCCTTTGAGTCATGCAGGTGCCCCTGTGATTGGCTAGCCAGCGCCAACCTGCCAGTACTCCAAAGAATTCTTTCCCACTTGCCAAACTGAGGCAGCCTGTACACAGAGGTCTGTTTCCTGCTCAGCAACCATGGAGCAGCTCTGCACCAGGGCCAGTGAATTGGCCACAGCTACACGTTCTCCAACCAAGTCTGAATCCCAGTCCTGGGAAGGGATCCCCTTTGGAGTCTGTTTCTTCCTGCTATGTGGTATTTTTAAAAAATATTTTTATTGACATGAGGTAGTTCATAAAAGGGAACCCTGCATTATTGCTGTAGTTCCTTACTAAAATGGCTTTATGAATTTGTGCACTCTCAGGAATGTGTAAAAACACGCTTTCTGAAAGAGGTAGTGAAACAAAATGTCTGCTGCATCTGCCAGGCATGCCCAGGCCCGCCTGCATTCCAGACAAAAGAAATTAACTACAAGCCAGAACTTATAGCAGTGTCCCTGTCCTTTCCCATAGTAACTCCCGCCCTGCTTGCTTTCCTATATAATCTGGAGACAAAGGATATTTGGCACTCAGACTTTGGACAGAAGTCCTCTGAGCCTGCCGGCAATAAAAAGCGCGTCCACTTCTCAGAGGCTCCAGTGCATTCTTGTGCAATGTTTGGAGTTTTTCCCTGCTTCTGTTGCATTGGCTGGGAAGCTCCGCACCCCAAGGAAGAGACACTCTTGTGTCTCTCTCCCCGTCTCTGGGGAGGCCTGAGCCATGCTCTGATCGCAATCATCCCCGGGTGCCCACGGAAACGTTTCTTCAGGTTCAGGATCATCTGATTGGAATGGGACACTGGCTTCCCCAGACTCAGGAGAGACCTCAGCAGCCCTGACAACTAAACCAGCGCTCTGCCCATTGGATTGGTAAGAACGGCTGTTCAGTCAGGTATAGGGATTGACAGGTCCTGCCTTTCAGGTAGAAGAAGAGATTAATCATCTCCGAAACCTGGCAAAGTACCCTCCAGAGAGGCCAAAGGAGAAACCCCTGGTAGTTAGATATACTCTGGTTTTGGGAGGCAGCATAACTTGTCATGTTGTTAAGTACCTGGTATGTGAAAATGTGTACAAGACGTGGCTCTGTCCTGAGGCTTCAACGCTGTGTCACCCACGAAGCGAATTGTGTGTCCCAATCTGCAGTTCCATGGTTCCCATATGGCTCATAAGATGGCCCTCTCAACAGCTGGGGTTTATACTAACCCACCTCAGGCCAAGAGGACCCTAAATTCCCATGAGGGAAGCAGTCAGAGACAGATGAAGTGATTGTCATTTTGTGTATTCTACTCTTTTGTTGTCTGGTGCCCCAGCAGGATCACTATGGGTGGTACTGAAAGCAAAAGCCCCTTAGCCTGCCTTCTTAAAATTGAAAAAAGAAAAAGAAAAAAGGGTCTACTGGAGACTATGGAGTGAAGCTTAAGCTCCAAGAGTAGTGCAAATTTTGCTAATTAGATTGGCCCACTTTTGGAATTGGATGGCCATCTAAGGGGTCATTCGATCCCCAACTGAGCCGAGCCATCTGGCAAGTTGTCATGGGACAGCCAGGCCACCCTGATCAGTTCCTGTATATTGACTCCTGGCTCCAACTCATTAGAAATTCACCACTATGGCTAAAAGCTTGCATTTCACCATGTGAAAGTAGCCCACGACAACCTGGGCATTCCACTCCCTGGAGCAAACCTGCTGCAATGCTAACCCAGGGCACTTGAAAGCCCCATTCTCAAAACACAGAATCTTCAGGCGACCAGGGCCAGGAAATGAAACACCCACTTATTGGGAGCCCCTGGGAGAAGGTAGGAGAGCAGCTTCACTGGAAGGAAGCCAGTGTGCTTACTGTAAGGAAAAAGGACACTGGAAAGCAGAATGCCCCAACAAAAAAAATGGGAAAGGGGTGTCAAACACCCCACTAGCCACGGAGAACCAAGAGCCACTGATTTCATAGGTCTAGCGGCCCTTGAAAACAACTCAGACTGAGACAGACTGGGCCCCATTCATACTCAGTCCCAGGGAGTCCATGGTCACGATAACAGTAGGGGGCCAAAAGATGAAATTTATGGTAAACACAGGCACAGAACATTCTGTTGTCATGCAATAAATTGGGCCAAAAACTGAAAGGCAAACCACCATTATTGGAGCCACTGGTGTCTCAGCTCAACATCCCTTTCTGACAGCCCATAAGTGTCTGCTAGGATCCTGAGAAGTTTCCCACCAATTTCTTTACCTTCCTGACTGCTTGGTACCCCTACTGGGTACCAAGATCCCTGGTACCCACTGGGCCAAGATCCCTGACAAAGCTCCAGGCTCAAATAAACTTCAATGCAGAAGGAGAATGCCTCCTGATGCTAAAGGACCCAGAAAAAAGGATCATAGTAACCCCAACAGCCCCCGAGATGGAAGAGTGGTGACATTTTCTTGCCAAAGAGGACAGAAGTTGACCCAACCATCTACAGGTGTCAGGAATTAGTCCTTCTGTTTGGGCAGAAAACAAGTTCGCCAGGGCTAACAATGAACTCCCCTCTGGTCCTTGTGGAACTTCACCCAGGAGTTGCCCCAGTACATCTTAAATAATATCCAGGGGAAGCCCAGGTGGGAATTCAGGCGCACATCAACCACTTAATTGTTCATGGTATTCTATGGGAAAGTCAGTCCCCATGGAACACTCCTTTGCTACCATTATGAAAACCTGGCACCAATGATTACCACTCTGTTCAAAACTTGAGGGCCATCGTTCTAGTTTGCTAGCTGCCAGAATGCAACACACCAGAGAGAGATTGGCTTTTAATAAAAGGGAATTTATTTTGTTAGTTCTTCAGAGGAAAGGCAACTAACTTTCAATTGAGGTTCTTTCTTATGTGGGAAGACACAGGACGTTTTCTGCTGGCCTTCTCTCCAGGCCTCTGGGTTCCAACAACTTTCCCCAGGGTGATTTCTTTCTGCATCTCTGAAGGCTTGGGCTGAGCTGCAAGTGCTGAGATGAGGTATGCTGAGCTGCTTGGGCTGTGCTACATTGAGCTCTCTCATTTAAGCACGAGCCAGTTAAGTAAAAGTCATTCACTGCAGCAGGCACGCCTCCTAGCCGACTGCAGATGTAATCAGCAACAGATGAGGTTCACGTACCATTGGCTCATGTCCACAGCAACAGAACTAGGTGCCTTCACCTGGCCAAGTTGACAACTGAATCTAACTACCACAGCCATCAACAAAGTAACTGTTACTTTACATCCCAAGTGCCAAATCCATATACCCTTTTGAGCTTAATTCCTGACACAGCATCATTTTTCTCCTACCTTGACCTAAAAGATGGTTTCTTCTGCATTCATCTGACACCAGTCAGCCAACCCATTTTTGCCTTTGAATGGGAACATCTGCACACTGGAAGAAAACAATTCACTGGGGGTTGCCTGCCTCAAGCGTTCAAAAATTCTCCCACTATATCTAGCCAAACCCCAGGGAAGGACTTGCAAGAATTTCACAACAAAATGTATAATAGTAGGTGGGCCCAAGATGGTGGCTTAGTAAGGTGTGGAATTTAGTTTGTCCTCCAGAGCAGTGTCCAGTTTGTCCTCCAGAGCAGTACAGAACTACTGCTGGGGCCACATCAGTGCCTGGACACACGTGTACACCAGTTTGAACAAGCTGGGCTGGCTGCAAGCCCACCTAGAACTGTTGAGGCCCCCAAGTCACAGAGGCTGGTGCCCCTCACCCACAAGCTGGTTCCAGAGGGGAAAGGAAAGAGACTTCACTAGCAGCAAGGGGCTGAGCTCGACCAAGCTCCAATTGTGGGATTTAATTAACAAATTCTGACTACTAAAAGACCCCCAGCTCAGCCGAGGTTGCTAGTTTTTGCCCCGCTGCAGAGGGGGCAGGGCTGATGGAAAAAGAAAAAATAAAAACAGGTTTTTTTAAATCAGACAGCACAAAATACTTGAAAGGGTCTGGGCCCTGAAGGAAAGGAGGGGGCACTTAGGACCTGGAGATACACATAGCAATGTACCAACTTAAGCTCTTGATTGGAAAACCCAAGGAATGATGGTCCTGCTCTGAAAAGGATTTTTTTCCTTTGGCTGTGTTTCTATGGCTTGACTGCTCTTTGGATATAACTGCAGGACTTCTCAGGTCCAACTTCCCCAGGCAAGGGCAGAATTAAGCTTGTCTGAGAGACAAAAAGGTTGGTCAGATGATAGGAGGTAATTCTCTGGAGGCTGTGCTTTCCCCAGAAGAAGGATGGGGCCAGCTCAGGTGGAATTCCTCCCTCAAGGTATTCAGACCCCAGGGTCTGGAAAACTGTAGCAATTAAAGCTAGACTGCATTTTCTCCTCTGTCTCAACCACACTCCCAGCAGGGAGAGTCTACTGAAGTTAAAGGCATCCCATCACTTTTATGCTGGTGGGACTAGCAGGCAGACAAGCGCCACATACTGAGCAGCTTAGGAAAAGCACAGAGTCCCCTAGAGGCTTCATAGGAATGTCTTTCAACCTGCTTGGTCTCACCCTCAGGGAAAACTGATGCAGGTGACTCTTTCCTCTTGAGAGGAGGCCAGTCTGGTCTGGGAAAATGTGACTGGGGTCTATAATACCTAAGTAGATCCCCCTAGGGAAAAAAAGAAAAACAAGAAAGGCACCATAAGGCAGGGCAAGAAACAAAAAAATAAGAACAGAAAAACTCCGATCTGTTAAACAAAACCTATGCTAGAGGTCTAGAATAAGCTGAACTGAATATGAAAAAGAACAGATAGACAACAAAGTCATCTACCAAGAAAAATCTAGGTAAAAAAGTGAAAACACAATCTCCAGAATAAACTAACTAAGGAAATTAAATGTCTAGATACCAGCAAAAAATAATGAATCATACTAGGAAAATTGAACATATGGCCCAGTAGAAGGAACAAACCAACAATTCAAATGAGATACAGGAGTTGAAACAATTAATTCAGATATGGAAATGTTCGAACAGAGATGGAAAATCTCATCAAAAATCAAATCAATGAATTGAGAGAGGATATAAAGAAGGGAAGGGATGAACAAAAAAGAAGAAATCAAAAGTCTGAAAAAATAAATCACAGAACTTATGGGAGTGAAAGGCAGAGTAGAAGAGATGAAAAAAAAAAAACAATGGAAACCTACAATGGTAGATTTCAAGAGGCAAGAGATAGAATTAGTGAACTGGAGGATGGGACTTCTGAAATCTGACAAGTAAAAGAAAATATAGGGAAAAAAATGGAAAAAATATGAGCAGGGACTCAGGGAATTGAATGACAACATGAAGCACACAAATATACATGTTGTGGGTGTCCCAGAAGGAGAAGAGAAGGGAAAAGAGGAAGAAAAACTAATGGAGGAAATTATCACTGAAAATTTCCCAACTTTTATAAAAGACTTAAAATTACAGATCCAAGAAGTGCAGCATTCTCCAGACAGAATAGATCCAAATAGACATACTCCAAGATACTTACTAATCAGGAGGTCAGAAATCAAAGAGAAAGAGAGAATTTTGATAGCAGCAAGAGAAAAGCAATCCATCACATACAAGGGAAGCCCAATAAGACTATACATAGATTTCACAGCAGAAACCATGGAGGTGAGAAAACAGTGGTATGATATATTTAAATTACTAAAAACTGCCAACCAAGAATTCTATATACAGCAAAACTGTCCTTCAAGAATGAGGGGGAAATTAAAACATTTTCAGACAAGAAGTCACTGACACAATTTGTGACCAAGAAGCTAGTTTTCCAAGATATACTAAAGGGAGCACTAGAGACAGATAGAAAAAGACAGGAGAGAAAGGTGTGGAGAAGAGTGTAGAAATGAGGACTATCAGTAAAGGTAAAAAGAAGAAAAATTAGATATGACATATAAAATCCAAAAGGCAAAATGGTACAAGAAAGTACTGCCCTTACAGTAATAACACTAAATGTTAATAGATTAAACTCCCCAATCAAAAGACATAGACTGGCACAATGGATTTAAAAACAGGACCCATCTATATGCTGTCTACAGAAGATGCATTTTAGATGCAAGGATAAACATAGGTTGAAAGTGAAAAGTTGGGAAAGGATATTCATGTAAACAACAATCAGAAAAGAGCAGGAGTAGCTATACTATTATACAACAAATTAGACTTCAAATGTAAAACAGTTAAAAGAGACAAAGAAGGACATTGTGTATTAATAAAAGGAACACTTCAACAAGAAGACATAATAATCTTAAATATTTATGCACTGAGCCAGAGTGCTCCAAAATATATGAGGCAAACACTGCAAAGAGAAATAGACACGCCTCTCATAATAGCTGGATACTTCAATTCCCTGCTCTCATCAATGGACAGAACATCTAGACAGAAGATCAATAAAGAAGCAGTGGATTTGAATAATAAAATAAATGAACTAGACTTAACAGATATTTATAGAACCTTACACCCCACAAAAGCAGGATACGCCTTTTTCTCAAGTGCTCATGGAGACTTGCTTCCAAAGGTAGTCTCAATAAATTTTAAAAGATTGAAATAATACAAAACACTTTTTTGGATCATAAAGGAATGAAGCTGGATATCAACAATAGGCAGAGGGCCAGAAAATTCACAAATATATGGAGATTCAACAACACACTCTTAAACAACCACTGGGTCAAGGAAGAAATTACAAGAGTAATCAGTAAATGTCTCAAGGCAAATGAAAATGAAAACACAACATATCAAAATGTATGGGATTCAGCAAAGACAGTGCTAGGAGGGAAATTTATTGCCCTAAATGCCGATATCAGGAAAGAAATCTAGGAATTACTGTTCACTTGGAAGAACTAGAGAAAGAACAATAAACTAGCCCCAAAGCAAGCAAAAGGAAAGAAATAATGGAGATTAGAGAAGAAATAAATGAAGTTGAGAACAAGAAAACAATAGAGAAAATCAACAAAACTAGAAGTTGTTTCTATGAGAAAATCAATAAGATTGGTGGGCCCTTAGCAAGGTTGACAAAAGGAAGAAGAGAGGATGCAAATAAATAAATTCAGAAATGGAAGAGAAGACATAACCACTGACCCCACAGAAATAAAGGAGGTAATGAGAGGATACTATGAACAACTTTATGCTAATGAACTAGACAATGTAGGTAAAATGGACAAATTCCTAGAAAGGCGTGAACAACCGACATTGGCTCAAGAAGAAATAGAAGACCTCAGCAATCCAATCACAAGTAAAGAAAATGAATTAGTCAGTAAGAAGCTCCCAAAAAAGAAAAATCCAGGACCAGATAGCTTCACCTGCGAGTTCTACCAAACTTTCAAGAAATAATTAGTACCAATCCTGCTCAAACTCTTCAAAAAAATTTGAAGAGGAGGGAAGGCTACCTAACTCATTCTATGAAGCCAACATCACACTCATACCAAAACCAGACAAAAATACTACAAGAAAAGAAAATTACAGACCAATCTCTCGAATTAATATAGATGCAAAAATCCTCAACAAAATTCTTGCAAATCAAATCCAGCAGCACATTAAAAGAATTATATACCATGACCAAGTAGGATTCATCCCAGGTATGTAAGGATGGTTCAACATAAGAAAATTAATTAATGTAATACACCATATCAACAAATCAAGCAGAAAAACCACATGATCATCTCAATTGATGCAGAAAAGGTCTTTGACAAAATTCAGCATCCTTTCTGTTGAAAACATTTCAAAGGATAGGAATAGAAGGGCATTTCCTCAACATGAGAAAGGGAATATATGAAAAACCCACAGCTAACATCATCCTCAAAGGGGAAAAACTGAAAACTCTCCCCCTAAGATCAGGAACAAGACAAGGATGTCCACTATCACCACTGTTATTCAACATTGTGTTGGAAGTTCTAGCCAGAGCAATTAGACAAGAAAAAGAAATACAAGGCATTGAAATTGGAAAGGAAGAAGTAAAACTCTCACTGTTTGCAGATGATATAATACTATACATCAAAAACCCTGAAAAATCCACAGCAAAACTATTAGAGCTAGTAAATGAGCGCAGCAAAGTGACAGGTTACATGATCAACACTCAAAAATCTATACTTTTTCTATACACTAGTAATGAGCAATCTGAGGGGGAAATCAAGAAAAAAATTCCATTTACAATTGCAACCAAAAGAATAAAATATTTAGGAATAAATTTAACTAAGGATACAAAAGAACTATACAAAGAAAACTACAAGAAATGGCTAAAAGAAATCACAGAAGATCTAAATAAATGGAATGGCATACCATGTTCATGGACTGGAAGGCTAAATACAGTTATGATGTGAATTCTACCTAAACTGATTTATAGATTCAATGCAATACCAATTAAAATCCTGAAAACATACTTTGCAGGAGAAAAACCCATAACCAAATTGATCTGGAAGGGCAGTGTGCCCCAAATAGCTAAAAATATCCTGAGAAAGAAAAATGAAGTCAGAGGTCTCACACTACCTGACTCTAAGTTGCATTAAGAAGCTACAGTATTTAAAACAGCATGGTACTGGCATAGAGATAGATGTACTAATCAATGGAATCAAATAGAGTGTTCAGATATGGTCCTTCTCACCTATGGACAATTGGTCTTTGATAAGGCAGTCAAGCCAACTCACCTGAGACAGAACATTTTCTTCAATAAATGGTGCTTGGAGAACTGGATATCCACATGCAAAAGAATGAAAGAGGATCCATATCTCACACCCCATACAAAAATTAACTCAAAATGGATCAAAGACCTAAATGTTAGATCTAAGACCATAAAATTTTAAGAAGATAATGTAAGGAAATATCTTATAAAACTTATAATAGGAGGCAGTTTCCTAGATCTTAAATCCAAAGCATGACCATTGAAGAAAGAAATAGATAAACTGGAATGACTCAAAATAAAACACTTTTGTGCATCAAAGAACTTTGTCAAGAAAGTAAAAAGACAGCCTACCCAATGGGAGACAATATTTGGAAACAATATATCAGATAAGGGTCTAGTATCCAGAATATATAAAGAGCTTATTCAACTCAACAGCAAAAAAGACAAACAACCCAATTACAAAATGGGCAAAAGACATGAACAGACACTACTCAGAAGAGGAAATACAAATGGCTAAAAGGCACATGAAAAGATGCTCAACTTCCCTGGCTATTAGGGAAGTGCAAATCAAAACCACAATGAGATATCATCTCACACCCACCAGAACGGCCAATACAATAGAATTATCAATACAATAGAAAATGACAAATGCTGGAGATTATGTGGAGAAAGAGACACACTTATCCACTGTTGGTGGGAATGTAAATTGGTACAACTGCTGTGGAAGGCAGTTTGGTGGTTCCTCAGGAAGCAAAGTACAGAATTGCCATATGACCCAGCAATACCATTGCTAGTATCTATTCAGAGAACATGAGGGCAAAGACACAAATGGACATTTGCACACCAATGGTTATAACAGCATTGTTTACAATTGCCAAGAGATGGAAACAGCCCAAATGTCCATCAACAGACAAGTAGCTAATCAACTATGGTATATACATATGATGGAATATTACTCAGCTGTAAGACAGAATAAAGTAATGAATCATGTAACAATATGGGTGGACCTTGAGCACATTATGCTGAGTGAGAAAAGCTAGAAACAAAAAGACAAGTACTGTATGGTCTCACTGATATGAGCTAACATTAATGAATGAACTAGGAGAATTTCAGTTAACAGAGGCCATCAGGGGATAGAAATAGGGTACATTTTGGGTAATTGGAGCTGAAGGGATACAGATTTTGCAACAGGACTGATTGTAAAAATTTAGAAATGGATAGTACAATACTACTTGATTGTAGCATAATAATGTTAGTACACTGAATGATGCTGAATGTGAGAATGATGGAGGAGGACTGAGGGCACAAATGAAACCAGATGGAAAGAAAGATGATAAAGACTGAGATGGTATAATTTAGGAAAGCCTAGAGTGTATAATGATAGTGACTAAATGTACAAATTAAAAAAAATTCTTTACCTGAGGAAGAACAAAGGAATGTCAATATTGCAGGGTATTGAAAATAGATGGTAATTCTTATTTTAAAACTTTCACTTATGTGTGAGACTAAAGCAAAAAATTTGGTACAAAATTTATATTTTGATTAGTGCATTTCCTAATATTCTATATATTCCTATATATTCCTATATTCCTAATATAGTTTATATGGACAATTTAATTGAACACCAAAAGTACATGGAACCTTGAATAGGGCATGAGATTTTGTAGCTTTGTCCAGAGTGATGCCCTGATAAATCCCAGAGTGATTTGAACAGTGAATAAAAAAGTATTTACAAAGTTCCCTTGGGGGAATGTTAAGAAAGGAAAATTCAACTTCTTCATTTGGAGAATTCCAGATATTTTTGCAAGCAGTGGGGACAACCAAATCAGTAGGCTGAGCCCTCAATCTTGGGGTTTGTTCATATGAAACTTATCCCCACAAAGGATAGACTAAGCCTACTTAAAATTAGGCCTAAAAGTGCCCCCCATGGAACCTCTTTTGTTGCTCAGATGTGGCCTATCTCTGTCTCAGCCAACATGGTAAGCAAACTCACTGCCCTCCCCCTCTCTATATGGGACATGACTCCCAGGGGTTTGAACCTCCCTGGAAACACAGGACAGAAATCCTAGAATGAGCTGGGACTCAGCATCAAGGGATTGAGAAAACCTTCTCAACTGGAAGGTGGAAGAGAGAAATGAGACAAAATAAAGTGTCAATGGCTGAGAGATTTCAGAGTTGAGAGGTTATCCTGGAGGTTATCCTTATGAATTACATAGATGTCCCCTTTTTAGTTTAAGGTATATTAAGCTTGAGGGAAGTGCCTGAAACTGTAGCCATGTTTCTTGAAGATGATTGTATAATGATATAGCTTTCATAATGTGATTGTGTGATTGTGAAAGCCTTGTGTCTGATGCTCCTTTTATCTACAGTATGGACAGATGAGTAAACATATGGATTAAAAGTAAATAAATAATATGGGTAACAAGTGTTAAAATTAAAAAGTATATATACTGGGTAGATGGAAATACTAGTGGTCAATGAGAGGGAAGGTTAAGGGGTATGGTATGTATGAGTTTTTTCCTTTTTCTTCCTATTTCTTTTTTCTGGAGTGATACAAATGTTCTAAAAAATGATCATGATGATGAATATACAGCTATGTGATGATATTGTGAGCCATTGGTTGTACATCATGTATGGAACGTATGTATGTTAAGAATGTATGTGTTTAGCTGCCTTTAAACCTTGCCAAATGGTGAAGGAAGCCATTTGTCATAGATGGTTGTTAGAAAAAAAAAATGTATCTTGAACCCTTTATCATGTCACCCACAAAGTTTGAGATGCATCATGAGCATAAACTAAACCCAGAGAAATAAAGCATCTCAAGCCCACGTGCACAAGCACATGTGCACACACACATACACACAATATATATATATTCATGATCTGGAGGTAGGAAATCTTTACTTGTAAAGAACACGAAAACCTTGCCATACAAGGAAAACATTGGTAAAATAGATTTCTTTAACATTTTCATTTCTCCTCAAGTCAACATTAAGATGGTATGCTTGCTGATTTCAGTTTTCTTTTCCCTTGTCCCGAGGGAGGCACCATCACAGCTCCCATATTTACCAGGATCCTGACCTTTTTGGTGCATTTACCTACACTGCTGCAAGCTAGCTCCAAGCCCAGAGAGCAAAAGGAATGAACTTTTGATATACACAGCAACATAAACAAATCTCAAAATAATTGTGCTGGTTTGAAAGGAAGTATGCCCCCTAAGAAAAGCCATGTTTTAATATAAATCCCATTTCATAAAGGTAGAATAATCTCTACTCAATGCTATATGTTTGAAACTAATGAGATCATCTCCCTGGTTGATGTGATTTAGTTAAGAATGGTTGTTAAACTGGATTAGGTGACGACATGTCTCCACCCATTTGAGTGGGTCTTGATTAGTTTCTGAAGTCCTATAAAAGAGGAAACATTTTGTAGAATGAGAGATTCAGAGAGAGTGACACTATGAAGCAGAGATTCCACGAGCCACCAACCTTTGGAGATGAAGAAGGAAAATGCCTCCCGGAGAGCTTCATGAAACAGGAAGCCAGGAGAGTAAGCTAGCAGATGACGCCATCTTCGCCATGTGCCCTTCCAGCTGAGAGAGAAGCCCTGACTGTGTTCGCCATGTGCCTTCTCACTTGAGGGAGAAACCCTGAACTTCATTGGCCTTCTTTAATCAAGGTATCTTTTCCTGGATGCCTTGATTGGACTTTTCTATAGACTTGATTGGGACATTTTCTTGGCCTTAGAACTGTAAATTAGCAACTCATTAAATTCTCCCTTTTAAAAGCCATTCTGTTTCTGGTATATTGCATTCCAGCAGCTAGCAAACTAGAACAATAATTATACTGACTGAAAGAAACCAGCTCTCAGCAAATACTGTATAATTCCAGTTATACAAGATGATGAAAATGCAAACAACCTGGAATGATAGAAAGCAGATCAATGTTTGTCTGGGAGAGGAGGGTGTTGGTGAGAGAGGAAAGGAAAAGTTCACACAGAAGCACAAAGAATCTTTGTGAGGCGGTGATTATGTTCACTATCTTGATTATGTTGATGGTTACATGGATATATAAACATGTCAAAACTTTTGAAGTTGTATATTTTACACATGGGCAGTTTATTGTGTTATACCTCAATAAAATTGTTTTAAAAAAAAAAAAGAATGTATGTGTTTGTATGTTGTTTTATCAGTAAAAAAAAAGTGTTCAAAACAAAAACAAAAAATAGCATAATAGCATTTTGCTCCAATATGTCGATGACCTACTCTTAGCCAGCACAACCTCACAAGACTGTCTAAAAGGCACAAGAGCACTCCTGGCCCACCTAAATCAAACAGGCTATAAGGCCTCTAAAAAAAGGCCCAAATTTGCAAAAAAACAAGTAAAATTCCTCAGATTTCATGTTGCCCAAGCCACCCAGCACCTGGGAGTTCAAAGCAAAACAAGTCGTTTGTCAAACACTACACCCACATCTTGGCAACAAGTCTGTGCATTCCTAGGGGCCGCGGAATTCTGCCACATCTGGATCCCTAACTTCCCTACAGTCGCTAAGGCCCTGTATGAGGCTAAGGGAGGAGCTGAAAATTCACCCCTGCCCTGGGAAGCCCAACAACAAAGAGCCTTTGAAACTCTAAAGAAGGCATCACGCTCCTACCTAACGAATGGTAGAAATTCAAGAATGGTCAATTTAGCAGTCCCCAAAGCACTTGATCCAGTGGTGACCTCACAAGTTCATGAAGCTAGTCATTATGGTAAAACAGCCCTGGAGCAGTTTCTTCAACAGTATATTTACAGTCCTCGGCTGCATCAACTCGCCTGAGCAGTTTGTGCTAAATGCGTAACATGCTCAAAACAACCCTTAACAAGGACTGAACCCCCCTGGGAATTCAAGTCATGGGACAAATGCCATTCGATAGCATCCAGGTAAACTTCACAGAGCTTCCCCAGGCAAGGGGATACCACTACCTACTAGTAAAAGTCTGTACCTTTTCAGGATGGATGGAAGCCATTCCAACTTGCTCAGAAAAAGCCAGGAAGTAGTTAGGTTCTTGTACAAAAAATCATCCCATGGTATGGCCTTCCGAGCTCTCTGGGCTCTAACAATGGACCGGCCATTTGTGGCCCAAATTATACAAAATCTCAGCAAAACCCTCTGCAGAAAGTGGAATCAGCCCTATCTCAATATGTGATAGAGAAAGTCAGCAGGGAGTTACAAAGGATAGAGAAGACTTGAAAAACATTATCAATCTTTTTGTTGTCATTGTTTTAATGTAATTTTATTGAAATATATTCACAAACCATGAAATCCATCCAAAGTATACCATCAATGGCTCCCAGTATCTTCATATGGATGTGTAATCACCACAATCAATTTTAGAATATTTTCATTACCACAATAATAATGATAATAGTAAGATAAAATTAAAATATAAAAGAAAATCTAAAATATCCCATACCCCTTATGCCCACCCCCATTGTTGAGCCCTAGTATTGATGTGGTACATTTGTTATAGAGAATATTAAGATATTACCATTAATTATAGTCCATAATTTACAATAGGTACATTTTTCTCTCAAATACCCCTCTGTTATTAACTCTCTGCAATAGTGTTGTATATTTGTTCTAGTTTATAAGATAACTTTTATATTTGTACTATTAGTAACAGTCACCATCCACCAGAATATTCACTGTTATCATTCTCATGTTTTCACCTCTAGCTTTCCTTCTGGTGACATACATGATTGTAAACTACCCCTTTAAACCACATTCACTCACACTCAGGACTATTAATTATACTCACAATAATGTGCTACCATCACCCTCTATCCATTTAAGCTCAACTTAGCTACACATTCTGCAGATATCAAGCAATAGCTCTCCATTCTCTAGTCTCATTCTATCCCTTGGTAATTTATACTCTAGATTTTATGTCTATGAGTTTACATATTATAATTGATTTATATTAGTCTTAACAATTTTTGTTCTTTTGTGTCTGACTTATTTCACTCAACATAATGTCCTCAAGGTTCATCCATGTTTTTTGTATGCTTCAAAACTTCATTCTTCCTTACTGCTGAATAATATTCCATTACATGTATATGCCACATTTTGTTTATACATTCATCAGTTAATAGACACTTAGGTTGTTTCCATCTTTTGGCAATTGTGAATAATGCCTCTATGACCATCGGTGTGAAAGTGTCTGTTCACATCCCTGCTTTCAGATCTTCTGGATATATATATTGAAGAGTGGCAACTCTATACTTAGCTTTCCAAGGAACTGCCAGATTGTCTTCTACAGCAGCTGTACCACTGTACATTCCCATCAGCACTGAATAAATGTTTCTCTTTCTGCACATCCTCTCTAACACTTGTGGCTTACTCTTTGTTTAATAGAGGCATTCTTGGAAGTATGAAATTATATCTCATTATGGTTTTGTTTTGCAATTCCCTAATAGCTAGTGTGCTTGAGCATCTTTTCATGTGCATTTTACCCATGTACATTTCCTGTTTGGAAAATTTTCATTTTTATCTTTTGCCCACTTTTTAATTGCATTGTTCATCTCTTTATTGTTGAGTTGTAGGATTTCTTTTATATTCTGGATATCAAACCCTTAGCAGATATGTGGTTTCCAAGTATTTTCTCCCACTGAGTCAGCTGCCTTTTTACTCCTCTAAAAAGTTCTTTGAAACACAGAGCATTCTATTTTGAGGAATACCATTAATATATTTCTCCTTTCACTGCTTGTGCTTGAGGTGTAAGGTCTAGGAAACTATATCCTATCACTATATTTGAAGATGTTTTCTTCTAAGAGTTTTAAGGTATTGGCTCTTATATTTAAGTCTTTGATCCATTTTTGGATTAATTTTTGTATAGGGTGAGAGATACGCATCTTCTTCATTCTTTTGGATATTGATATCCAGTTCTCTTGGCAACATTTGTCAAAGAGACTCTTCTGTCCCAGTTGAGTGAACATGGTGGCCTTGTCAAAAAACAATTGATAATAGATATGAGGGTCTATTTCTGAACTCTTACTTTGATTTAATTGATCATATATCTATCTTTATGCCAACATCATGCTATTTTGACTACTGTGGCCTTATAATATGCTTTAAAGCCCAGAAACATGAGTCCTCCCACTTAATTCTTCATTTTCAAGATGTTTTGGCTACTTGAGGTCCCATACCACTCCAAATAAATTTAATAGTTAGACTTTCGAGTTCTGAAAAGTAGACTTTTGGATCTTTGATTGGTATTGAACTGAATCTTAGGTCAATTTGGGTAGAATTGGTATCTTAATGACATTTAGCTTCCCTATCCATGGACATGGAATGTCTTTTCGCCTATTTAGATCTTCTTTAATTTCTTTTAGAAATGCTTTGCAGTTTTCTTGTACAGGCCCTTTACAACCTTGGTTAAGTTTATTCCTAGATATTTAATTTTTCAGTTGCTATTGTAAATGGCATTTAAAATATTGTAAATGGCATTTACAATATTGTAAATGCTATTGTAAATTTTTTCTTTTTTTACCTCCTCAAATAGCTTATTACTAGTGTATAGAAACCTTACTGATTCTGCATGTTGATCTTGAATCCCACCACTTTGCTGAACTCATTTATTAGCTAAAGTAGCTTTGTCATAGCTTTTCCAAGATTTTCTAAATATAGGATCACGTCATCTGCATCCAATTTGGATGCCTTTTATTTCTTTTTCTTGCTTAATTGCTCTAGCTAGAACTTCTAGTACAATGTTGAATAACAGTGGTGATAGTGGGCATCCTTGTCTTGTTCCTGATCTAAGAAGGAAAGTGTTCAGTCTCTCACCATTGAGTACAATGTTAGCTGTTGGTTTTCATATATGCACTTTATCATATTGGGGAAATTTCCTTTAATTCCTCCCATTCAAAGTGTTTTTCATCAAGAAAGGATGCTGGATTTTGTTAAATACTTTTTGTGCATCAACAGACGTGAATATTTTCTCCCCCTTTTGATTTGTTGATGTAGTGTATTGCATTAATTGATTTTCTTGTGTTGAAAAACCCTTGCATACTTGGAATAAAACCCACTTGGTCATGGTGTATGTGTTTTTAATGTGCTTTTGGATTCGATTTGAAAGTATTTTGTTGAAGATTTTTTCATCTATATTCATTAGAGATTGGTTGGAAGTTTTCTTTTTTGGTAGTTTCTTCGTTTAGTTTTGGTATTAGGATCATATTGGCTTCCTAGAATGCATTATGTAGTGTTCCATCTTCAATTTTTTGGAAGCATTTGAGCACGATTGGTATTAATTTTTCTTGGAATGCTTGGTAAAATTCACCCGTGAAGCCATCTGAACCTGGGCTTTTCTTTATGGGAAGATTTTTGTTGACTGATTCAATCTCTTTATTTGTGATTGATTTGTTGAGGCCTTCTATTTATTCTCTTGAGTCAGTATAGGTTGTTTTTGTGTTTCTAGGGAATTGTCCATTTCATCTAAGTGTGAATAACAAACTATTTGTTGGCATACAGTTTTTATTTTTGTTTTGCCCCAGGAATCAAACACCAGTCTTGGGCATGGCAGGCAAGAACTCTGCCTGCTGAGTCACCATGGCCTGCCTGGCATACAGTTTTTCTTAGTAGCCTCTTATGATCTTTTTCACCTCTTCAGGGTCCATGATAATGAATCCCCCTCTCATTTCCAATTTTATGTATTTGCATTTGTTTTTGTCTTTGTCAGTCTAGCTAAAGGTTTGTTGATTTTATGATCTTCTCAAAGAATCAACTTTTGGTTTTATGGATTCTATTATTCCTTTTTATACATTTCATTTATTTCCACTCTAATATTTGTTTTTTCTTTTCTTCTGCTTACTTCAGAATTAGTTTGCTCTTCTTTCTTTAGTTCCTCTAAGTGTGTAATTAGGTCTTTGATTTTAGCTCTTTCTTCCCTTTAAATGTAGGCATTTAAGGCCAAAAGTTTTTCTCCGGCACTGCTCTTGCTGTATCCCACAGGTTTCAATATATTGTGTTCTTGTTTTTATTCTTCTCAAGATATTTACCAATTTCTCTTGCAATTTCTTTTTTGACCCATTGATTCTTTAAGAGCATGATGTTTTAACTCCACATATTTGTGAAATTTCCAGTTCTGTAGTTGTTATTAATTTCCAGCTTCATTACATTATGATCAGAGAAAGTACTTTTCTTATAGTTTCATTCCTTTTAAATTTGTGCTCTGTGCCCCAACATGTGGTCTATCCTGGAGAACGTTCCATAATGGGAGAAGAATGTATATCCTGCTGTTTTGGGGTGCAATACTCTATATATGTTTGTTATATCTAGTTCATTTATCTTATTAAGTTCTCTGTGTCCTTCTTGATCCTTTGTCCAAAGGTTCTATTTATTGGAAGGAGTGATGTGTTGATGTATCATTAGTAGAGATATTTAATACTCCCTGTCTGCTTTTGTCAGCATTTGCCTCATGTATTTTGGGGCACCCTGGTTAGATGCATATTTATTTATGATTTTTGTTTCTTCTTGGTGGATGCCTCCTTCATTAATATATTATGTGCTTCTTTGTCTGTTATTATAGCTTTGCATTTAAAGTCTATTTTTTCCTATATTAGTATTGTTACCCCAGCTTTTCTTTGGGGGGTGGGTTACAAACCTCTCTCTCCAGTCTCCAGTCCTTTTTTTTTTTTTTTTTCAGTTGGCAGATCTCCCTTTAGTATTTCTTTCAGGGCAGGTCTCTTGTTAACAAATTCTCTCAGTTTTTGTTTATCTATTGAAATTATTTAGGACATTTGTTTAACCATCTTTGATTAGTTGTTCCAAATCATGTATTTCCTTCAACTTTTTTTATTTGACCATTTGATTTGGCCATATCTTCTTGTTTCTTAATTTAACTTGTAATTTTTTTACAGGTTTCTGGACATCTGATTATGTTGATAAGATTATTTTGAAAGTTGATTTCCCTTCATCAGATTCATGTTGAAGGTTTCCTTTGGCACTTGGTTCTTCAGTTTTTCACACCCATCCCCTTATGGGTGCAGACTTATACCAAAGGGCCCTAGAGAAAAGGTCAGATAAATAGCTTCTCAGACTACTTTTACCAGCCTTCCCTGCAGATGGCACTCTTCTGCAACCTATTCGCCAGACCCCTACAAAGTTCTTTTTTTTTTTAATTCCTTTATTTCTTCAGTGAGCAGGGTTAAAGGTCCGCAGTGCCATGGGCACCTTTCCAGAAATGACCAAGGTTGTGGGACCCTGTTGTCCTATTTCACTGGCTAACAATTGGGTCAAGACTGTTCTACATCCCCCTTTTCCCAAGGGAAGGGCCTCCCTGTCCCTCTCAGACCACTGCAGCCTGGACAGGACCCAGGCTCACTCCAGGCTGTCAGTCTCAGGTGGGGGCAGAAGAGGCAGGGAGGGATGGGCATCTGAGACTGCAGTGAAGCTCAGTCACTCACCACTACTTCCCTGTTTGTGTAGAGTGCCCTGGGCTTCCGCGTAGAAAGGTTCAAAGCTGTGACATCCAGAGAGTCACCCCTTCTGACCAGCAGCTGAAACAGGACTGTGCTGTGCCTCCTTTTCCTGATTGGAGAGTCTCTCTGTTTCTCCCCTAGCCTCAGCCAGCCAGATGAGAGCCAGACCCACCTGGACCTGCCAGCCTCAGGGGTCGGGGATGGGTGCCAGGCACCCTGGTGCAGATCCTTCCAGCTCCACAATCTCTCAGTTTCTGAGACCAATTGAACCGCTGGCTCCTGAGCTTCCCTGTGGAAAGGCCCAAGGCTGCAAGACTGAAGGGTTAATTTGACCAGTCAAGAGTCTGCCCAGGACTGTGCAGTGCCTGCTGGCTGTTGGGGTGGGGGGATTGGTGACAGGAACTGCATTGGAGATTAGTCTTTTGCTTCAGTCTCTGAGTTTGTGGGAATATTGGAGCCATGAGCTTCTGAGCTCCTTCATGAAAAGGCTCTAAGCTGCAGGACCAAGAGGCTTAATTTCACTACCCTCATTGGAGTGGGTCCGTGCTGGCTCACCAGCTGGTGAGAACCAGGCTGTCCCGCTACTGGGCTCCAGGGAAAGAAAGGGCACCGGGTGCCATGGCTGAATTCACACAACACAATTTCTCAGTCACGGTTTCTACATTTCGTCATCCAGGTCCTCCTTATATGCTGCAATAATTCTTCCCTGGTCTCCTGAGCCCCAGAACCACTGATTTGGATAATTCTTGCATGTTCTTTAGGTGCTTTTGGTAGAGGATGAGTTCTGCCCATCCTTATTCTACTCTTCCCAGGAGACGCTGATGTTAATTATTAACTAGACTGTTTTTCAGTATAAAATTGGTGTGTGTGTGTGTGTGTGTATGCATGTGTGCATATCCTTGGGAAAAATTATTTGCTCCAGGTTTTAGTCTGCTCTTATTCATAATGCAGCTGCTAAAGCATAACGTTCTCACTTTTCAGGCTGTCCCATCTAATAGCACTAAGTTTTCTAGTGTTTCTGTTCAAACATTCAAAATACTCAGGCTTAGTTTCTTGACCCCACCCTGATAAATGCTGCTCTTCCTTATTTCTGGGAGAGAAAACAGGAGTACCACCAAATCTTTTCAGATTTGTACATGCTAGATACACAGGCCACTCACCTCAATCTACAAAGAAAGGGACAAAGATTCTACTTTGGAGGACTCTTTATTACAGAAATAAATTTCAAACAAAATATATACACAGAGGAATGTCCCTCTGTTATCCAAGTGCAATAGGGAGCAGTCTAGGAAAAACATAAGGGTCACAGGTTGAAACTGAATCTCACGGAGTCTATTTTCCACTTTCATCTCCTGTTTTACCTGCTTTAGCAAAGGTCAGAAAGACTTGTTCCAGTGTTATTTGACTGATAGAATAGTCTTCTAGATTGTATTGCTTTTTAGCATCCTCCATAATACCAAACATCTTTAATATCAACAACAAAAAAATATGGTTATAATTGTAATCCTCCTTCCTAGCCCCCAACCCAGATAAGCCTCAACCCCACCCTCCCCTAATGCCTGTCAAGTTTATGTTAGAAGGCAAAAGGCACTGGAGAGAGAGGTGAGAAAGTAGAAGGAATAGAAAAATAAAAAATGAAGCCAGGCAGGAGGCAATTCTCTGTCTCCATTCTTTTGACAAGCATGGAATAATAATGGGATTTAGGGACAAAAATCTCACGCAATTGAACACAATGGCCTTTGAAAAGTAGCCTAAAGGCTCTGCTCCTCTCTCATTACTAGGTTCTCATTCCACATATTTGGGTCCCAAATATTTCCTAAATAGAGTAGTAATTGTACTCTATTAACATGTCATGAAAAAAAGGGCAGGGCTTCTATAATCACCTTTCCCCAGCTATTGTCCTTGCTGGGAATGGAGTAGTTAATAATCCCTTGACTCTCCTGGTTTATGGCACTACCTAAGAAAGGAAAGATATGACAAGTGAATGCAATTAAAATGTCGAACCATTGCCACATCACCTTAATTATACACAATAGAGGGGTGAATAGATGTGGTTATTACAAAACGGGACATAACCCAAAGGCCCACTGTCTTTGGGATACTTGACATGGCTAATTTTTCAAGATTTTTGGTTCCTGCTGAAATAGCTGTATTAATCTTATAGCAATTGTTGAGGGTGGGCTAACTCACCTCTCCACACAGGAAAATTATCAGCTTATAAGCCCAAAGTAAAACACCCACACCCACCTAAAATTCTAATGTTATGACAAGAGTTTTTCCTAAGTATAGTGCACAAAATATGAACTGGGAGGATTTTCCTCTTGGTTGTGTATCCTGCATAAGCATAGAGTGTGTTTGGTGGGGAGGAGAGCAGGACAAAACCTTCCCCTTCTTCTTATAATTATTAATCTCCATGCTATGTGAAAGCAGAAATTATACATCTAAATCACCATCTTGATTCTTATACAGGTGAATATGAATTGCATGATGGGATGAGAAGAGGTAGCCATTACCAATTTAAAACAAAGAGAAAGAGGCTCTTGCCGGGAGAAATAAGACCAGAACATTTGCTGACCCAAGGCAGACGCTATTGCCTGCCATTTAAACTGCAAGGATTTAACTAAAAGAAAAAATTTACCTACAAACTAAGTGTGGGTTAGCATGAGAACGTGACGACCATACTTATATTTTTAACCTTGTTTAAATAAATGGCTTGTTTTAGTAGTATTTTTTACAGAGAATAGAAAGTTGGATTTTGTTTGTTATCCAGTCAAAAAAATTTTTTTCCCTTTCTTACGAGAACTAAGCCTTTTTTTCTACATTTATTGATAATACCAATATGTTCAGTGAGCATTCTCTCATATAATTATACATAATGAAAATGCATATATCTTTTTATATGCATAAATATAAACACATAAAAATAGGCATATATGTATATACTTACACTATGTGGTTGGTTCTACTCCTTTTTTTATTATATGTGTTACATAAGGAAGTTTATAATTTTGTTCTAATGGTTAACATCCATACTGATATCTTTAAATTAATATTCATAATCCTCTATTTTTAAGATACTGTTTTTGGTTCCCTATTAAGAACACTGAATGTGCTACTAACTTCTTAGCTACCTCTGCATCTAATTTAAAGTAATATTTTATTCCCAGCTAACACCTAAAACACATTCAGTAAGCATATTAAACCTTCCATATACGCCCTGCCTTTCCCCCCATTTTGATCATTGTATTATATATACATTTCTAAAATATATATCAATTATGTAATAGTCTGTCATTGAAATAAACCCTAAATAAAGGACTTAGCCCTATTTCTACAGTTAAATATATTCAAGGCCCCACTATTTGTTCGCATGCAGAAGCTTCTCCAATCATTTCTTAGTTGATTTGAAATTTTTTGTTTGCGTATTCTTCAGGAAGAGCTAATGGGAACCACACTCCCTGAGTTCTTATGTGTCTATAACTATTTGTTTATAACTTTTCTTCTTAAAGGTCATTTTCTCTGGATGTAAAAACCTTCACGTGGATTTTTCTTTCTTAGAGGGTTTTAAATAGGTGATATGCCTCTTAGCATAAAATTTTACAAAGTCCAAGGTCAATCTGATTTTCTTTCCCTAGTAAATGACTAGTCTTTTTGCCTGGCTATCCAAATGCTCCCCTGCCTCTTTTATGATTAAAGTACAATAGTTATATTAGAATATTCATTGGTGTCAACAATTTGGAGTCAACTTTTTCAGTGCAGATTTGTCTTCATTTATTTCTTGAAACTTTCTTGAATGGTAGTCTTTAGTATTTGTTTTATCCTGTTGCTTTGGTTTTCTTGTTGGGGGGTTACCTTCATAGTTGTATAGGATTGACATTGCCTTGCTTCTTGCTTGCTTTCTCTCAAATAAATATCTATATTTCTGTTTGATTTTTTTCCCCTTATTTTCCTCCATTTCTATCTCTAGTTACCTTGTTGTACTTTATATTGTCTATTTGTATCTGGTTAAGTATTGCTGAAATATTTTCTTTCTTTTTTTTATCGTCTCTAATGCAGCTTTCTTTTCACATCCCTCTGTTTTCTGGAAGTCTAATTTCTTAGCCCTTCCAGTTATGATTTAGTATTGTCTTTCGTTGTTAAGCTCATATTTAAATAGTAGGTAATAGTTTTCATCTGCTTTATGGCCTCTCTATCTGCTAAGCTTCCACTGTCTTTTAGGTTTTTCGTTGGTCATCTTTTATTTACAATATTTTTCTGTGGAGTTCAACACAATCTTTAAGTTGTTCATGTTTAAGTGAGATGAATTTTCTTATAGTTTTGGGGGGAGTTTCTGTGTAGAAGGGATAGTGGGACAGAATAATTGTCTTGGCTTGATAGCTGCAGGGTTCCTTTCTCCATGTAGACCTTCTCAATGTAGACCTTCCTCTCAGTGTAGACCTTCCTCTGGTTTTTCTCCACCCCGGGCCTAAATCAGGGGTGCTCCCCCCAAGGGGAGATCTGTGCTTGCTTCTGCCTGGAGTCAGGGGATACTACCAACCACTTTTGTTCACTTTGAGCATCCAGACTTTGAGTAAGTTGAGTCTCAGCATGAACTTCCCAACCTTGCAGAAGGTCCAGAGCTTCATCTGTGATCCTGGTGCTGACACTGGACACTTGCTTTCTGAACTGGCATTGTCCTGCTGCTTGCTCTTATGTTCCAGCTCACTGTGTTTTTTATCTTCACCTTCTTTTCATTTTATTTTTTATTTTTTTGTTACTAAGGAAATTTCTCACTTTTGTTACTGTGCTAAGTATTGTATTAAGACCACTTTCGTTTTAATTTTATCAGGACTACTTTTCAGAGATATAATTTTTATACTGCAAAAAAATGGAATTATCTTTTTTATGCTTTCTTAAAGCACAATATCTCATCTGTGCTGTCTTATTTGTGATTTTTTAAAAAGAATACATGGCCAGCTTGAATTTCATTGAGATTATGTAGAATCATGTGCCCTAAATATTTTCTGGTTCCTATGTAAGTCTCTTTTGAACTATATAGTCCAGCTGCTCTTTGCTTATAACAATTCTTTCTTCCTACAAAAATGAATGTTTATGTATAGGTCGCACGCCAGTTCCTTTTTGATTCTGTGATATTTGAATACCTATTTTGCTCAAGAATAATATGAGGAAGGACTAGGCAACCACCACTGAGTGGTTAGGAATGTTATCTCAACCCAATTCCTCATTAATGTGGTTGGACCCACATCCCTGAGGATACGTCTCTGGCCACTGTTTAGCATCTCACCTTCAAACTAAGCAAGTTGCTAGGAGAGCTCACAGTAAATGAGGTTTTCTGGTCACAGCTTCTCTTTGTGATTATCTAGGCACCATATCAAAAATATCTGATGTAATAAGTACTCAAAAATATTTGCAAAATGAATTCATAAGTAACATTCAACTTCTTAATGGACCTATCCATCTGCATTTGTCATAGATACATCAGAAGCAGTCTGACCCAACTATCAGGTAATTTCTTTCTCTTGTTCTTGGACCTCCACATCTGTTCCATCATCCAATTCCTATATACTTTCTACTTTCCATTCCTACTGTGATATCAATCATGCTATTTTCAATTGCCTATAAGATAAGGTTCCAATTCCTTAGGCTGACATTCAATGGGAACTTCTGTGATATTTTGATTATTCAACCAAACTGGAATCTAAGATGAAGAACCAGAATTGTTCAAAGCATTTCCATGCCTCTGATTTATGTTTAGAAAAGAGAGGTTTGGATCTGTGATTCTGTACCACGTATACACGGAGATACCTACTGAATTTAGCATGCAAAAGCAGAACTATTCCTAAATGGAAAGAAAGAAGTTTAGTGATTCTTGTTTGCATTTCAAAACCATGTCCTGGCTAAAGCAGTAAAAGATCACAGTTACATGTTTAGTGCGAGGAAAAAAAAATTCTGCATGGAAAAGATGTGCAAATAATTGAGAATCATGCTCAAAAACACAACTTTAGAATATCATTCATATGGACAGCACAAATCCACAACTGCCTGAATAGCTGATACAAAAACTTGATGAGAACATTTGTTTTTTCATGAAAATTTCTTAACATAACCAAACATGGGAAGTTTATAGGAACAAATATCCCAAAAGAAACTCAGTATGGAAGATCAATAAATATAAAAAACTTACAGAAAATAGTTACTGGAGACATACAACATTATCAATGGTGAAAAAACAAATATGACTTAGCCCATCTCCGTCTCTAATAAAGTTAACTGGATTTATTTACCTGGGAAGGTTTTTTCAATGAAATTTTTAAAATTCTTTATTATATTTTCATCTGTACCAGTTTTCATCTTGATCTTCAGGATGTAAACATTGCCAAACTTGTTCTTGAGGTGCTGCGGGCTGCCCAAGCACACAAACTTGCCCTTTACCATGATGGCCAGCCTGGTACAAAGGGCATCACATTCATCCATACTGGGGAGACAAGATACCAGAGTGATTTAAGGCTAGAAAGATTCTCCATTGGAGGGTATTCTGTAGTTCAACAGCCAGGACTTTGTGACTCTCCTTGCATATGCCTATTGTCAAGCTCATGGTTGGGAAGTGGAGATTTTTTAAATTCAAAGTAGTAATAGACCAAATCCTTAAAAAAATCATCTCCTAAACTTTCTGCCTTCTTCCCATTCTTGATTTTATAGTGCAATGAGAATTCTGGGCTGTTGCATTAATTAAATTACTGAGGAGCTCACATTCAGGCAGTATCACTGTCCAATATTCCCAGCCCCAAATAATTCCCTTGTACAGCCACTACAACTTCTGCCAACCTTCAAGCAAGCCTCACAGTGAGCCACTACCTGTGGGAGGTTATGATGATGACTTTGCCACTTTCTCGTGTCGTTGTTACCACATTCCAGAGTAGGCGTCGGGCTACTGGGTCCATGCCTGTTGATGGCTCATCCAGGAAAATCACTGAGGGTTTTCCCATTAGGGCAACAGCAGTACTCAGCCTACGTTTCACTCCTCCACTTCATGGTCAGGGAAGGAGAGAGAAAGTAGAAGAAGAAAAGAAGGCTATATATTACAGAAATTTAATCCATAATAAATGTATTTAATACATAGTTATTTATAGGAAACAATCAGAAAAGGCTTCCAAAATGCTGAGTAACAGGAAACAGCAGAGATTTAAAAAATATGGATTGTATGTTACTCAACCAAAGTATCATAACCAAATTCAGATGAAATCAATTCATTTTCATTTGAAATAAGGAAAAGTGACTTCTGTTCATTACTTGATCTTAGTCACATTATCAGTGGACTTTTATATTCTTATCCTTGAGTGTCATGGGTATTCCCAGATACATAAACTGCATCATGGTCAGCCCGATACATACTTATGTTCCTCATTACTTGGAAGACAAAAGAACTACAGAGAGACTGCGAGAGAGATGCTTTTTTTTGGAATTCAATGGCTACAATTCAAACAGCACTGGAAAGATGTGATACTACCCAGGTCTCCTTTACTGCTGACATCTACATCCTGGTAGGGCATTATGTTATTTCACAGGCATTGCCCCTGTTTAGTAGTGAAGCTCATTTTAAGCTGTGGGCACTCAGTCCAAAAAGTAGAAACATAGGGTTGCTCCTGAACATTAGTATCAATGAGAATGTCAGTAAAATATCTCACCTGTAAGTGTAGACAAGCTTGTCAGCACTGGCTTCCAGATTCAGTGAGCTCAACAAGTTGTTCACATGTGAGGAAATCTTGGCCTCAGGGATCCCCCACAACCTGGCATACATGACCATTATTTCCCGAGCAGTCATGTGCTCCAGCAAGGCATCAAACTGTGGACAATAGCCAATTTTGGATCTTACCTAAAATAAGAGAATAGCAATGGAAAAAGAATAACAAGTCAACTTTCCCACTGTGCATACAATAAATGGAAGTAGAAGACTTGAGGTACTCCAACCCATGCCCCTTAGATCTCCACAGAGTTTCTTTGATCTCCACAGAGTTTCTAAAAAGATTTACTTCTTTTCCAGTCGTTACAAAATCACTGCAGCTGAAGACTATTGTATATTAAAAGTACAAGTGTGCATAAGTATGTGCCCATGATAGATTTTCATAAGATTAATCTTATCATAGAGGCTAAGCCAATCTGTGAACCATGGACTTTAATTAATAGTAGAATTACTATTAGTCACTGCTTCCAATATTGGTGGATATATACCTAGAAGTGGGAGTGCAGGGTCATTGATAGTTCTATGTTTAACCTTCTGAGGAACTGCCAATTCCTTCAAATACTCACAAACACTTGATATTTTCCATGTTCTTAATAACAGCCATCCTAGCGGGTGTGAAGTAGTATCTCATGGTGATTTAGTCATTTCCCTAACGACTAAGGTGATTATTGTCTGTTTGTATATATTCTTTGGAGAAATGTCTATTCAATTATTTGTCCATTATTTTAAAGCAGTTTTATTGAGATAAATCCACGTACTATTCAAACCACCTAAAGCGTACAATCAATGTCTTCTAGTATATTCACAGAGCTGTGCATTCACCAATTATAGAACATTTTCACCCCATAGAGGGTTCACTATGTTACACAGTCCTATGTTTCATCCTATGGCTTTCCTTCTAGTGACATACACAACTCTAAGCCTCTCCCTTTCAACCACATATCATCACTGTTACAGTTACTATAATATGCTCCCATCATCTCCATTGGTTTCCAAACAATTGCAATAAACTTTATTACATGTTTTGTACAAATTAAACATGAACTTCTCATCCTCTGCCCAGAGTAGACCTTCTGGTGGCTTATGTTATAGATACTAATACCATGAGTTTGCTAGTTATATTTAGTTCAAATTACTGAGGTCATACAATATTTGTCCTTTTCTGTCCGACTTATTTCACTCAACATAATGTCCTTAAGGTGCATCCATGTAGTCACATGCATCATGACTTCATTTCTTCTTACAGCTGCATAGTATCCTATCATATGAATATACCACATTTTGTTTATCCATTCATTGGGTGGTGGACACCTGAGTTGTTTCAATCTTCTGGCAATTTTAAGTAATGCCACTATTTTATTGTTATTGTTTTCCTAAAGTGCTGTTTTGTTTTAAAAATATTTTTATTGATAAATCTTAACATACAAACATTCCATACATGGTATACAATCAGTGGCTCACAGTATCAACATAGTTTTGTATTCATCACCATGATCATTTTTTGAACATTTGCGTAACTCCAGAAAAAGAAATAAAAAGAATAAAGGAAAAAACTCATATATACCATATCCCATACCCTTCCCTCTCATTGACCACTAGTATTTTATAAAATCTATTTTGCCCTTAGCCCCTCCTATTATTTACTTATTTATTCATATCCATATATATATTTTTTTACTCATCTATCCATACCCTGGACAAAAGGAGCATCTAGATACAAGGTTTTCACAATCACACAGTCACATTGTGAAAGCCATACCATTATACAATCATCTTCAAGAAACAAGGCTACTGGAACACAGCTCAATAGTTTCAGGTACTTCTCTCTAACCACTCCAATACACAATAAACTAAAAAGGGATATCTATATAATGCATAAGAATAACCTCCAGGACAACCTCTCAACTCTGTTTGAAATCTCTCACCCAGTGAAACTTTATTTTGTCTCATTTCTCTTTTACCCTTTTGGTCAAGAAGACTTCTCAATCTCTTGATGCCATGTCCCAGCTTATCCCAGAATTTGTGTCCCACATTGGCAGGGAGATTTACACCCCTGAGAGTCATGTCCCACATAAGAGGGAGAGCAGTGAGTAGTAATGCCGCTATTAACATCAGTGTGCCATGTTTGTTTGTGATCCTGCTTTCAGTTCTTCTGAATATGTATCCAGTAATGGAACTGATGGATCATATGACAGTTCTATCCTTAGCTTCCTGAGGAGCTGCCAGACTGTCTTTCACAATGACTGCACCACTCTATATTCCCTCCAACAGTAAATAAGTGTTCCTATTTCTCCACACCCTCTCCTTTTAATAGTGGCCATTTTAGTAGGTGTGAAATGATATCTCATTGTGGTTTTGACTTGAATTTCCCTAATAGCTAGTGATGATGAACCTCTGCTCATGTACTTGCTAGCCATTTGTATATACTCTTTGATAAAATGTCTATTCATGTCTTTTACCCATTTCTAAATTGGGTTCTTTGTCTTTTTATCATTGAGTTGTAAGACCTCTTTATATATTCCAGATAATATACCCTTACTAGATATGTGGTTTCTGAATATTTTCTCCCACTAAATAGGCTGCCTTTTCACCCTCTTGCAAAGTCCTTTGAAGCATAAAAATGTTCAGTTTTGAGGAGGTCTCACTTATTTTTTCTTTCATCACTTGTGCTTAGGGTGTAAGGTCTAAGAAACTACTACCACAGATCTTGAAGATACATCCTTACATTTTCTTCTAGGAATTTTATGGTGCTAGCTTTTATATTTATGTCTTTGATCTGCTTTGAGTTAATTTTTCTACAAGGCATAAGATAGGGGTGCTCTTTCATTCTTTCGGATATTGATAACCAATTCTCCCAGCACCATTTGTTAAAGAGAATGCTCTGCCTCAGTTGGGTGGCCTAGACAGCCTTGTCAAAAATCAATTGATCATAGATGTGTCTATTTCTGAACTCTCAATTCAATTCCATTGATCAATGTCTGTCTTTATGCTGTTTTTATCACTGTAGCTTTGTAACATGTTCTGAAGTCAGGAAGCGAGAGTACTCCAACTTTGTTTTTCTTTTTCAAGACTTTTTGGTTTTTCCAGAGCTTTTACACTTCCAAATGAATTTGGTAATTGAATTTTCCAATTCTGCAAAGTAGGCTATTGGAATTTTGATTGGGATTGTGTTGAATCTGTAAATCAATTTGGGTAGAATAGACATCTTAACAATAATTATTCTTCCAATCTGTGAACACAGATTGTCCTATTTATTTAAGTCTTTAATTTCTTTTAACAATGTTTTGTAGTTTTTGAATGCAGGTCGTTTACATGCTTGGTTAAGTTTATTCCTAGATATTTAATTCTTTTAGTTGCTATTGTAAATGGAATTTTTTTTCCTGATTTCATCCTCATATTGTTCATTTCAAGTGTACAGAAACACTACTGATTTTTGCATGTTAATCATGTATCTCGTCACTTTGCTGAACTCATTTATTAGGTTTAGTAGCTTTGTTGTAGAGTTTTCTGGACTTTCTAGCTATAGTATCATATCATTTGCAAAAAGTGAAAGATTTACTTCTTTTAATTGCTCTAGCTAGTACAATGTTGAATAACATGGTGAAAGTGGGTGTCCTTGGCTTGTTCTTGATCTCAAGAGCAAAGCTTTCAGTCTTTCACCATTGAGTAGGGTGTTAAGTGTAGGTTTTTCATATATGCCCTTTATCATGTTGAGACTGTTTCCTTTAAATAATATCTCAAAGGATTTTTACCAATAAGGGATGTTGGATTTTGTTGAATGCCTTTTCTGCATCAATCAAGATGATCACGTGATTCTTCCCCCTTGATTTGTTAATGTGGTGTATTATATTGATTTATTTTCCTGTGTTGAACCAACCTTTGCAAATCTGGGATAAACCCACTTGATCATGGCATATAAGCTTTTTAATTTGCTGTTGGATTCTATATGCAAGGTTTTTTTTTCCTTGAGTATTTTTGCATCTTATTTATTAAAGGGATTGTTCAGTAATTTTCCTTTCTTGTAGTATCTCCATTTAGTTTTGGTATTAAGGTGATGTTGGCTTCATAGAATGAGTTAGATAGTGCCCCTCCTCTTCAATTTTCAGGAAGGGTTTTAGCTGAGTTGTTATTACTTCTTCCTAGAATGATTGTTAGAATGCACCTGTGAAGCCATCTGGTCCTGACTGCTTCAATCTTTTTATTTGTAATTGGTTTGTTGAGATATTCTAATTTTTGTACAGTCAGTATGGGTTGTTCTTGCATTTTTATAAAATTGTCCATTTCAGTATGGGTTGTTTTTGCATTTTTATAAAGTTTTCCATTTCAGTATGGGTTGTTCTTGCATTTTTATAAAATTATCCATTTCATCTAAGTTGCCTAGTTTGTAGGTGTACAGTTGTTCATAGTATTCTCTATTGATTATATTTAATTCTGTGGGTTCAGTAGTAATGCCCCCCTTCTCATTTCTGATTTTATTTATTTGCATCTTTTTTTTTCTCTTTTGTCATTCTAGCTAAGGACTTGTTGATCTTCTTAAAAAAATGTTGGTTTTGTTTATTCTCTCTATTGTACTTTTGTTCTCAATTTCATTTCTTTCTGCCCTAACCTTCATTATTTCTTTCTTCTGCTTGTTTTGCACTTCTTTTTCTAGGTTCTCCAGGTGTGTAATTATGCCTTTGATTTTAGCTCTTTCTTCCTTTTTAATGTACACATTTAGGACTATAAATTTCTCTCTGTGGACTGCCTTCACTGCATTCCATGAGTTTGATATATTGTGTTCTCAGTTTCCTTTGTCTTGAGATATTTACTGACTTCACTTGCAACTTCTTCTTTACCTATTGATTGTTTAAAAGCATGTTGTTTAATCCCCATATATCTGTGCATTTTCCAGTCCTCTGCCTGTTGTTGAATTCCTGTTTCATTCCCTTATGATCAGGAAAAGTGCTTTGTATAAGTTCAATCTTTTAAAATTTATTGTGACCTGTTTTTTTGATCCAATATATGGTCTATCCTGGAGAATGATCCATGAGCCCCTGAGAAGTATACATATATATATATATATATATATATATATATATATATATATATATATATATATATATATATATATATATATATATATATATATATATATATATATCCTGGTGTCTTGGGTGTATTCTTCTGTATATGTCAGGCCTAGTTCTTTTATAAAGTACTCAAGTTCTCTATTTCTTTAGTGATCCTCTGTCCAGATGTTCTATCTCTTGAAGAAAGTAGTGTGTTGAAGTCTCCCACTATTATTGTAGAGAAGTCTATGCATAACTTCAGTTTTGCCAATGCCTGCCTCAGGTATTTTGGGGCACCCTGAATAGGAGCACATATATTTATGATTGTCATTTCTTCTTGATGCATTGCCCCTTTTATTAATATATTATGTATTTCTTTGTCTCTTATAACATCTTGCATTTACAGTCTTTTTCTTATATTAGTATAGCTACCCCAGCTTTTTTAGGGGTACTATTTGTGCGGAATGTCTTTTGCAGCCTTTAATGCTTAACCTATTTTTATCCTTTGGTCTGAGGTGAATCTCTTTGAGACAGCATATAGACATCT
>PVIY010029019.1:0-32907 GCA_004026745.1 Myrmecophaga tridactyla
AAAAAAAATTGTGTGGCATTTCTGAGGTACATAACAGTTTCAAACCAGGATATTCTATCCTCTGGACCCCAAAGAAGATATGTTCTTTCCATATACAAATATATTCACTCCATCACAATGTCACAAAACCTTAAACCATTTCAGTTACAATAGAAATACATGGTGAAAACAGTACAAAGTCTCATCAGAATCAGAGAAGGTCTTTCCTAAGGCAAACTTTTTCTCTGGCTGTGAACAGCAAAACTCAGAACAATATACAAAGGAGAGAGAGTCATAGGATAAACATTCCCATTTCCATAAGGAGAAAGTCGGAGGAAAACAGATTTCCTGAAAAGCTTGTTAGATTTCAAATCCTGAGAGTCATTTATAGAATGGTGTTTTACCCGTGGGACTTGAGAGACTCACAACTCACCATTTCTAAGGGCTTATGCAGCAGCCCTGCCCTCTGCAAACACTGGGATAAGAGTTGCAACATTGGGGAGCATTGGAGAAACCACCTTGTTCTTGGCCCACCCTCCTCAAGCATGTGAGTGGTATCCAGACTCTCTGCCATCTCAAGAACACACATTCAACCCTTTCATAACAGTGGGGTGGTAGCTAGGCTATCCACAATCCCCAGGGAATGTGCTCTACCCTCTCTGAGGCCTGAGGCACAACACATTTCCACCTACCCTTTGCCTCCAGAGTAAACACACCCTTTCCACATCTGTGGATGTGTCTGCTCTCCTGACCTGAGATTTCTTGGCTCCAGAACTTAACTTCCATGGTTCTCCCTTTGAATTCATTTTCCCTTCAATTTGTCCCTTGTCTGTCCTTTTTAAACTGGCAATGGTTCCATTTATACAGATCCTGCAACAGTCTTGTTGGTTTTCCATGTAGCATACAGGGATCACAACCATCAGACAATAGGACTACCCACAAATCCTTACTGGATAATGTCATCTCCAGGCTCTTTTAAGCCAATCTTGTGGGTACAGACTTATTGTGGGTAGGATCTTTGAGTTAGGTTGTCTCTATGGAAAAGCAATCCATTCGATTGTGGAGGGGACCTTTTGATGGGGTTGTTCCCATGGAGATGTGACCCTGTCCATTCAAGGTGGGTCATAATCTGACCTCTCCTGACATGGCTGTCTGGTTCCATGTCTGGTTAAATCTTCACATGCACTATTCTCTGGGGACCCATTTTACAAATGTTCAGAATTTTCCAAACCATCAGTTTCAGGTTTCTCTGTAATCAAGAGTTCAGTTCTCAGTTTATTCCTTTCTTTTTGCATTTCACTAAAAGTTGCAAAGACAATGCAGGCTGCATTTTCCACATTAGGTTTGGAGATTTCCTCAGCTAAATAACACAGCTCATCACTTTCAAATTCTCCCTTCCATCCAACATCACTACTCAATTTTGCCAAATTCTCTGCCACTTTAAAACAAGTTCACCTTTCTTCCAGTTTGCAACACCACATTCATTATTTCTGTCTAAGGCCTCATTGGAAGTGCCTTTAGCATTCATATTTCTAACAACAGTCTCTCCAAAGCAGTGTAGGCCTTTTCTATTAAGCATATCACAATTCTTCCAGAATATTCCCCTTATCCATTTATAAAGCTATTCCAGCATTTTAGGTATTTGCACCCCACTTCTCTGGTACCAAAATCTGTTGCAGTTTGCTAAAGCTGCCACAGTGCAATGTGCCAGAAGTGGATTGGCTTTTATGAAGGGAATTTATTAAGTTGTAAGTTACATTCTAAGGTCACAAAAATGTCCAAATTAAGGCACCCAAAAGAGGATACCTTCTAAGAGAAAAGGCAGCTGGCATCTAGGTTCCTCTGTCACATGGTAACATCTGTTGTCCTTCTCTCCTGGCTTCTGGTTTCAAACAACTCTCTCAGTTCTTGTGGGTCCTTCTGACATGTCCTGGGATGTTTTCCTCTTGCATCTCCAAATTTCCGTGCCCTCTCCAAAATGTCTCTCTCTCTAAAAGGACTCCACTAAGCAGGTTATAGACAGGACCACATCTCCAAGAAAACAACCAAATCAAAAGTTCTCACCCACAATTGAGTGGATCACATCTCCATAGAAACAACCTAATCCAAACATCCCACCCATAATAAGTCTGCACCCACAAGATTGAATTTAAAAAGCATGACTTTTCTGGGGTACATGACAGCTTCAAACCAGCACAGCTGCCAAAATGCAATATACCAGAAATAGGCTGGTTTTCATATGGGGATTTCTTAACTTACAATTGACAGTCCTTAGGCCATGAAAATGTCCAACTCAAGGCATCAACAGGATGATACCTGGACTCTAAAGACAGGCTGCCAGCATCTGAGGCTCCTCTGGTGATGTCTGCTGGTCCTTCTCTCCCAGGTTCCATTGCTTTCAGCTTCAGGCTTCAATGGCTCCCTTTCTCAGCTTTTCTGGTGCTCTTCTCTGTGAGCTTCTCTTTATTTCATCTCTAGCTGCTGTGTGTTTTATCCTCTTATAAAGGACTCCAGTAGGAAGATTATGACCCGCCTTGAATGATGTGGTTCACTTCTCCATTGTAATAATCTACCAAAAAGTTCCCACCTACAGTAGGTCTGCACCCATAGGAATGGAATAAAAGAACATGGCCTTTTCGGGTGGGCAATGGTGGCACAGTGGCAGAGTTCTCGCCTGCCATACAGGAGACCCGGGTTTGATTCCTGGTACCTGCCCATGCAAAGAAAAAAAAAAGAACATGTTCTTTTCTAGGGTATATAACAGCTTCAAACAACCACACTAAGGAAGCTGGAAGAGGCAAGGAGCAACGGGTTCTCTCCTAGAGGCTCCAGAAGGACCAGATCTGCCAACACCTTGGTCATAGCCTGGTAAGACTCATTTCAGACTTCTTGCCTCCAGAACCATATGAGATTAAATGTGTGTTGTTTTAAGTCACTATGTTGTGATTTGTTACAACAGCCATAAGAAACTAATACAAAGACGTAAATGTTTAGAGGTAAAAGGATAAAAGTGGTGCCATGGCCAGAAATATAACTTGACTTTTCAAAGGATAGGTTTTATGCCTGTTCATTTTTTGAACCTTCCAAAGAACAGGAACAACAACAACAGAAATATGAGAAAGCAGATAATGGATAGATGAGCGATTTCCACAAATTTCTGGAAGCAAAACGAAGGCAGGAGTCTCCTGATAGACGAAACAGAGGCAAGGAATTACAGCCCAAAACACTTGAACGAAGGGGCCATAGAGGAGGTAGAATCTGATCTGTCCGAAGCAGCCCCAGCAAGAATCCACATTTAGAGCAGGCATTTAAGACACAGGGGAATTTCGAAACATGAGGCTAACAGGCAGATTCTTTGAATGTCTAAACTCAAAAGGGTGTATTAGTGTATCTCTAATATTCCCTAACAGTATTAGTGAGTATCAGCTTCCCTCCTCTCTCCTTTGCTACAGGCAACCCAGCATTTATCCCCAACAAAAATTCTGCTTACTCCAGAGATAAATCTGCCAGTGATGTACCCCTGACCCATACACAATGATCAAGTAGAAGACCTACCTCCATAAGGCAACGGAATCCATATCAGCTACTTAGTCTTTTAAGTATGAATGGGAACTATAAGTCCACTAGAAATGTCAGGGAAAAAAAGCAACAGAAACAATGATCAAAAGATATTTTAAAAATTCATCATCCAATTATGAAGTATTCTATCACTTTAAGCAATGTTGGAATATAAAGAAAGAGAAAACTTTTGACCTTGAAGCTACAACCACAGAATCTTGAGCGGCTAAGCAAGCATATTACCAGGCTCATAAAGAAGGAATAAAACACCAACACACAACTTGGCTTCACAGAGAACAATATTCATATAATTATAATAATGTATATGTTGGTTTTTACATTTTTAGCCTATATTGAAAGCACCTAAGAGTTAATTTTGTTTTCAGAACAAAAAGTAAATGTTAAACATCTGGACAATTTACAAGTGAAAGCATGGCTCAGACAAGGTAGAATTTGGCAAGGAAGGAATTCTATTGAGATAAGGAATCAAAGGGATAAAAGGGAAACAGATATAAGTATAGCACCTATTACAATGTTATCCAATAAAATAACTCAAAAATAGCAACGTAAAGGTCAAATAGCACAGAGGTGGGAAGGTAGGGTATAATAAAAGTGAGTTAAGAGTCCTGGTCTTGGATGGCCCATGGTGGCTCAGCAGGCAGAGTGCTTGCCAGCCATGCCGGAGACCCAGCTTTAATTCCTGGTGCTTGCCCATGCGAAAAAAGAAGAGCCCTGGGCTTTCATGGCTGAAAATCAACATATGTTGTCTAAAGGTTAAAGAAAACCAAGAAATGAAGGTATATTATTTAGAAGAATGGAGATAATCAGTAGAAGACCGAAACTCAAAATGACTGAATTTAAGAGGTTGCCTCAAGGGAGTGGGACTGTGATAGAGAGGGTAGGTTGAAAGATTGTTACTTTTCATCATAAACTCTTTTGGTCTAACCACATGCACATATTTCTCTAAAAAGCATAACTTTAAAACAATAGTAAAGTATGAAGGACGTAGTAGACCTCAATTATTGACACTTTAGTGGGTTTTTTCCAGACAATTTGGAATCTTATGTTACCTTGAGGATATTATTTAAAAATTGATCATAGATACATAAGATTATATTTGTAGACTCTATAGTTTATTGCCATAGTGGTGCCAGAAACTTGGGGGTTCTGACCAAATCACAAGTTAAAGTTTGTTTTCTTATGCTAGTAAAGGGGGTATAGAAAAGAAAGAGGAGGAGAAGGAAAAAGAAAAAGAAAAGAATAGGAAAGTCAAGATAGAAGAGCTGTTGAGAGAGTAAAAATGCTCAGGTCACATTCTCAGGTAAATTTCCAAAAGGAAGTGGAGCTCTGGAGAGCAGTCAAAGCCCAGAGATATTGTTTGGAGTGCTGCATTCACAAAGACCAGTAAAATTTTAAAGCACAATGGTAGCAGCAAGCTTTGATCTAGTCTCCTTGGCTCTTTCCCCAAACTTGTTACCTCCTGGCACTCTCCAGCCCCATTCTCCCTCTGCATGCCATGTACATGCACACACACACACACACACACACACACACACACAGTCTATTTCTACAAGTTTTACCAATATGCCAGATCTTTCCCTAGTGCCACCTTCTCAAAGGCTTTCCAATAATTTCAGCCTTTACCACATAACCCGCTCCCTTATTGAATTCCATGGTGCTCAACACTTTCACATTAGTGAAAATCTATACCATGTGCTTTACTGTTTGTGTGTCCTAATCCCTTCTTCCCAACTAGATCTTAAGTTTTCCTCAAGGAAGAAGTCCTGTCATGACCCATTAGTCTCTCCTAAGGGACCTAATACAGTGTTGGACTTCAAATAAGTGATTACAAATCCAATTGCAGGAGAAAGTAGTGGATGATGCCCTCATTTTAACTGGCACAAGTTTCTTTCTCTACATTGGATGGAATTGTGGTGTGGGAAACCTAACACCCTTCAACCGTCTTATTTGTTACCTGTTTGTGACTCTCTGAACCTTGCACAATGTCAGTCACCTTTTGTTCTCTGAGGCAGGCAGACTGGCATAATGAGCATTAGGGTCTGAAGAAGAGAAGGCAAAGCACAGGAGCTTTCTTCTGTTCCAGCAGATATGATCCTTTCTGAAGAGGAGAACCATCCAGACAACCTGTGTGAGTTCACAACTTATACTTTAGAGGGGTGCACAATGGAGGACTTCACCTTTGTTGCTGAGAAAACAGGGGTCAAGTGGAAAGCTCATGTGCAGGATTTGATGTGACAACAAGAGGTGAGGCAGTTTGCCAGTTGTCCGCAGTCCTTGCTTCCAATGTTTCTCTCCCATACTCTCCCCACAGACATCATTGCACGGAATATGAGTTCTTCCAGTTGCTTTAGTGCCTATGCTATAGTTTCTTTTCTTTCATTCATTTTAACAGACTTCTTTCAAGCTCAGGTCAAGACCTCTGCTCTCAAAGGAAGCATGTCAACATTTTTTCCCCTTGTTGCCCTTCACATCATGGCAACAGTCACAACATATGTTTGTCTGGAAAGCCCCATGCAGCCAGCATGCTCAGACAAGCCGAACAGAAAACTCTACTTAGTACACAGAAGAATGGAGTTTTGGCATGCCCTGTGGCCCTGAAAATAACAATAGTTTTGCTATGAAGATATATTTACATTCAGAGATTTGCTCCCACAAGCAAGCAGAAATTTAGACTCACACGTACTCCTGACTGAACTGTCTTTTCTCCCTTGTCTGTGAAAGAACCACAGAGAATAGGACACTCCTGGTATGTCCAAGTGTGAACAAATCTATCACTCACTCTTCCTCTGACTCTTTTCAATTGACAGTGAATTCTGAATCAAAGGAAGCACTCCCATGGCAATAAAGAAGAAACTATGAGTTCAATAGCAGTGGATGATTAAATCACATATTTTAGCCATTCTTTCTATATGGGGTGCTTTTCTCCAATGCTCCCTTGTAATTGTAGTGCAGCGCCGTTTATTATTTACAATTGCTTTATTTTCTTCTGAGATCAGGCTTTGTTTAAGAGTCCATTCAGGATGAGTCTTACTTCAACTAAGGGTCACTTGAAGCTTCCAGGTAATCTGCTATTTGTCAAACGTCATTATGTTACAATCCCCAAAACCAGCACATAAAGAAATATGTTCACCTAAATTCAAAAGTGGGAATATCTCTTAACAGAACCTTAATATCTACAAGGACATGTCAAAGAGAAAGAAGTGACAGCCTGACAGTTTACGCTGCTGTCTGATGTACGTGACACTATTCTCTGGCACACGAATATTTATGTATACTTTGTGTGAGTCTTGCTAATTGTAATTATGATTTCTTACTTCAGTTTCCAAGGTAACAGTTGTCACTGCAATGCTTCACTGCCAACTCAATTTCCATTCTCTTGCTGATATAACAAATATTATGTGACATTTTAACTGAAAATATCTGTAAATGGGTGTCTGAGTGTGGTGTTTTTCTTTAAAAGGAAAGGAAAACAATTATTAGCCTTTCATTATACATCTCAGTGGCATGTTTGATCAGTAATTACTTCAACTTTATATGTAGAAAGGAATGAACTGGAGTCCCAGGAGGCCTTGGACTTGGAGCTCTGGGTTCCAGTTCTGACTCGCCCAAAGACACCTGTGGCCTTGATTCAGTAGCCAGGAGCTTGTCCAGAAACGGAGCCACAGCAAATGAAGTCATGCTTATGGAAGGGGTGGCCCATTTTCAACCCCTTCTCTTCCTGGGGTGCACATTTCATATAAATACCTTTAATTCACTGAGACCAGCAGCCTACACGATGAAGGATGGGGGTCTGAGCAAGAATGGACAAGGCAGGTGGCTGTCTACTGTGAAAGCAGATTACTTCCCTTCTAAAGAGTAGGATCATCCAAAGAGTAGATCAGAATTACCTCAGGAGCAGGACGCATACCTGCAGCCATTTCTTGTAAGGACCAGAAAGAATGAATTTATCCCCGGCCCCACAGTGTCCTCTTCAGTCAGAGATCCATTCTAGGATCCCACTTCTGGCCCACTTTGAGATCACTTCCTTCCTTGGCAAGAGACGTACATCTGGTATATGCAGTACTTATACCCACACTTTTATTTATGTGCATGTACACATGCAATGCCAAGATCTCAAACAGCTTTTGGCAAGGCATGATACTGGAGCCAGGCTTCTGGAAAGTGTTTACGATGTTTCATGTCTCCCCACTGGGATTTTTCACCCCTGCATCCTCCAGCCTAGATTCCTAACCTACTGCCTGGCTCTGACCTGACTTCCAGGTCCTACTAGCTGAACCTGAAGCCAAGTTGCTACCGACTCTGGCAGTTGTGTATGCTTCTGACTCTTGGTCTCTACCCAAGGTGCTTCCACAGTTCTTTCCATTCAATTCTCCTTGCTTTGTTCATCTTGTAATCTCCAGGGGGTCAGGAACCATATGTTTTCATTTCCCAGATGCAAAAACAAATACATTATAATGGCTGGCTAAACAATGGGAATTTATCGGCTCATGGCTTTGAGCCTAGTCCAAAATCAAAGTGTCAGCAAAGTGATGCTTTGTCCTCAAAGACTGTGGCTTTTGGGGCCTGGCTACTGGTGAGTCTTGGGATTCTTTGGCTTTCTGACACATGGTTATATCGTCTCCTTTTTTTTCTTCTTGGTTCCATTAACTTCTGGCTTCTTGCTTCTCCCCATGACTTTTTTCCCTTGTGTCTTATTTTCTTTGTTTATAAAGATTTCAGCCATATAAGATTAAGGCTCATCCTCATTCATGGCCACATCTTAACTAATTATATCTTCAAAAGCCCTGTTTACAAATGAATTCACAACAAAAAGATGAGGGGTGAGGATTTAAACATGCCTTTTGTGGGGATCCTGATTCACTCTCCAATACCATACTTTACATTTTTTCTCTACAACTCCCCCTCCATAATATATGGTAAGCATTTAATAAATAATGTCAACAAGCATTCAGTATGAATGCATGAAACAGGTCAAAGAACAATCTGAGTTTGAGCATATTCTAACTCCAAAAACTTCTCTTTTATCCCTGTAATACCACCTAACAAAATAGTACTCAAGGCAGTGGTTCCCAACCATGGAATCTCCTGTGGAGCTTATTAGAAAGAGGTATTTCCTAAAATCTGAATTGATTTTGTGAATATATGGAAAATTATTATTAGTTTTATTAAGATTTATGTTACCAATGTGACTATGTTTCTTAAAAAGACTCATTTATCATTTCATGATGCATACTGGAATATTTGTTTTTAAAAATATGTTTGGGGGTTGCCTTTAAATAATCCAGTGAGGTTGGTGAGAATGGGAAATAGTTTTGGTGAAACAAGTTTTGGCCATTGCTTGGTGATTTAGTTTGCTAATGCTGCCCAAATGCAATATAAGAGAAATGGGTTGGCTTTTATTTTTTTACATGGGCAGGCACCGGGAAATGAACCTGGGTCTCCGGCATGACAGCTGAGAACTCTGCCACTGAGCCACCATCACACTGCCTGGGTTGGCTTTTTTAAAGGAGATTTATTAAGTTTTACTTATACAAATTACAAAGTTACTTAAATTTTACTTGGCCATAAAAATGTCCAAACTAAGGCATCCATAGAAAGATACCTTGAATCAAAAAAGGCCAATGGCATCCAGAACATTCTGACAGCTGGAAAGCATGTGGCTGGTATCTGCTGGTCCTTTGGCTTCTGGTTTCAAACAACTTCCCCAGGGGCATTTTTCTTCTGCATTGCCAGACATCTCTGTCTGTGTCAGCTCTGCATTTCCTCCAAAATGTTTCCCCATTTAAAGGACTCTAGGAAAATCATCAAGACCCACCTTGAATGGACAGAGTCACATCTCCATCTAATCAAAAGGTCACACCCACAACTGAGTGTGTCATATCTCCATGGAAAACCCTATAATATTGAATCAGGATTATGGCTTTTCTAGGGTACATAACAATTTCAAGCTAGCATGGTTGGTAATTATTGAAACTAAGTGATAGAACATGGGGGTTCACTATACTATCTTTACTTTAATATTTGAAATTGTTCATTATAAAAAATTTTTAAATGCTTAAAGTAAATATTGCAGAGTAGTAACATTAAATTAGGTGAGACTACATAATCTAGGGAAGGTGAGAAATCATTCCATACTTTAATGTTTGTTTGTTTGAAAATTGTAAATAATAATTGTGCCAGTTTGAATCTATTGTTTACCCTAAGTTCTTTAATCCTCATTCAATATTGGTGGGTGGGAGCTTTTTGATTGTTTCCATGGAGATGTGACCCACTCAATTGTAGGTGGTAACCTTTAATTAGATGGTTTCCATGGAGATGTGTCTCCACCCATTCAAGGTGCGGTTGCTTACTGGAGTCCTTTTAAGAAGGAAGCATTTTGGAAAAAAGCTTTAGAGCCCCAAAAGCCACCAGACTGACAGAGCTAACAGAATGGACAGAGCCCCAGGGGAGCCACTGAAGAAGCCTGGAGAGAAAGCTAGCAGATGTCACCATGTGCCCTCGCAGCTGAGAGAGAAACACTGAACATCATCGGCCTTCTTGAACCAAGGTATCTTTCCCTGGATGCCTTAGATTGGACATTTTCATAGCCTTGCCTTAATTTGGACATTTTCACAGCCTTAGAACCATAAACTTGCAACTTAATAAATTTGCCTCTTTTAAAGCCATTCTGTTTCTGGTGTATTGTATTCCAGCAACTTTCAAACTAAAACAATGGTTTCAAATACAGATTCCCCAATCCCTAACCCCTTTTGTCCTTTCTGAGTTTCCACAGATGAGATAGAGGCAGGTGCATTTTTAAAACATGAAAAACTAGGAACCTCTACTGGCTCTTTTCAATGTAATTTTAGGTATAATAAATCAATAAATATGTATTTCTTATAAAATACCTTATAGTTTTAGTAATTCATTAACTGGGTCAGCTTTAACCCCTCCTCACCCACATCCAGCTAATATGGATTTTAAAGGATTTATTGCGTGGTAAAGTTTATTCTCCCTTGGGATGATCTTTCACAATCTGCTTTTAAAATAAAGCCACCATCTCGATTTTTCAATCATTGTAAATGAAAAGTTAATGGAAATACACTGAAGTGGTTGACTTCAGGAAATGATACATTCTGAATATATTAGCAGGATGATTTCATAATATATTGTTCTAAATATAACTATTTTTCTTTAACAGGGAGAGAAATTGTAATATCTATTTAATATTAAAATACTTGTAATAGTTTTCTAACTGTAACAAATTACCACAATTTGTGGCTTAAAAATATATGCAAGTTTATTATCTTATAGTCCTGGAGGTCACAAGTCTGAAATGGATCTGACAAGGTGAAAATCAAGGTGTCAGCTTTGCTGCTTTCATTCTAGAGGCTCTAAGAGAGAATCCATACCCTGCCCTTACAGCTTCTAGAGGCCACTGGCATTCTTTGGCTTGTAGCTGCATCACTCAGACCTCGTTTCTGTCATCATATCTCCTTGTCTTCCTCTGACTCACCTGCCTCACCCTTATATTGAGCCCACTCAGATATTCCAGGATAATCACTCCATCTCAAGATTCTTAATTTAATCACATCTGCAATGTCCCTTTTTGCCATGTAAGGTCAAATTCACTGTTTCCAGGGACCCGGTGACCACAATACTCTATTTTTTGTCCCTCTGAATTTTGCTAGTATGTTAGGCAACTATTGCTACAGTAAAGTTGTGTAACAAACTATCCTAAAACTCAGTGGCTTATAGCAGCACACAATGTACTTTACTCACTGTGGATGATAGGTCAGGTGGGTGGCTCTACTCTAAGCTAAGTTGGGTGTCTTGGTCCAGAATTCAGGTAGGGTTTGGGTATGATCTGTGTCTCAATCGGGGATCCAGGCTGAAAGGGCAATGGCTATCTTGGGTTTGCTCTTCTCCCAACAATCAAAGAACGCAAGAGGACAAGCCATCCTCCAATGAACATCTAAAGCCTCTGCCTGCATTACCTCCATGCAAATCTTATTAACCAAAGTAAATTCACATGGCCAAGTCCAAAGTCAGCAAAGCTGGAAAGTATACTACACCCCATGGGGAAAGGGAAAAGAGTGAATATTTGCTGAATGAGAATTCCATTTTCTATTTGCTAGGTATAATCCTAGCCAGTGATTACATACCTTCCAATATTTTGAGATTTGACATGTCACTGAAATAAGTGCATAACCTCTTATTGTAATTTCTTTTTTTTTTTTTATCCATTACTGACATAGACTTTTTGGGAAACATCAAATAGGAGAGAAGGATGATTCCTTTGTTTAGGGGTCCAGTTTAGAAAGCTAATGAATAACTTGTCTGCTTTTCCTTCCATAGTCACTTTGAATGCTTGCAGCTGTGTGTCTTATTTTGTGTCTTATGCAAACTGATATTTTAGGGTGAAAAGGTGAGAAAGACATTTGGATCCAAGTGCCGACAAGATACAATGTTTTCTCTAAAGACCCATTTCCCATAAAAATGAAATTATAACCTGGATACCTTCTTTTAGCAGGCTGGATGTGAGAGAAGGTGGAAAACATAATAAAATCGGTTGAAAATTATATTCCTAGAAATCTGCTTATATAGAAACAGTGTAATTTCTTTAAAGACAACATACATTGAAATGTCTCCAGAAATCTCATTAATCTAGGACATTGTTGAAAACCAGGAAGCAGGCAAGAAAGGTTACCGAGCATGAAGATAGATAAACTCAGATATATGGACAACTCTCAAACTATTCACTCTTATGTCACATAATTCTAACAATATTGGTTGTCTCATATCTAAGTCTGCAATAAAATAACAACCCCCCCAAAAAAAATTGTCAACAAGGAAAAATAATGAAAATTTATAAAATATAGAGACAGAACCTTAAAAGGCACAAAAGAATGGGACTATTTGACATAGAGGGAAATAAACAATCTCACTCAGCTCAGTAAATCTTAAGGTTCTCACTAATTGCATCACAGCTTAAGAATAATGAGCTAAACAGTAAGAAGCATGGTCACAGGGACTTTGCCCATCTTGTGTATTGCTGTTTTCCCATTGTCTGTAACTGTACTTTGCTCAGAGTGTGCATTCACTAAATGTTGGTGAAATTAATGGCCATAATGATGAAAAAATGTTATGTTTATTGTATTATTTTTAAGATGGCAGAGAGGGACTGTCTATGTGCAAATAGCAGAACTATGATGAGCTAGGTTGAAAAAGGGGAAGTCAGGGAAATATTTATTTTAAGTTGGGATGATGGAAAAGTTTTGTTAATGGATGGTGGTGATGGAGGCACCACATTTTGAGCATAATTAATTGCACTGAATTATATATTTGAATGTGGTTAAAGGAGGAGGTTTTAGGTGATATGTATGGTAGTAAGATAATTTTTTTTTAAACCCAGGGAACTGTACAACACAAACAGTGAAATCCTAGATTAAACCCTGGACTATAGTTAAAAGTACAGTTATAAAAATGTGCTTTCATCAATTATAACAAATGTACCTCCCCAATGCAAGGTATTAGCAATAGGATGGTATAGGGTAATTTATTTTATGCATGCTTGGTCTATAAACATATAAGTATTCTAATTTTAAAAAAAAGAAAAAGAAAAAGCCTACAGAGTGTCTCACAGAACCCAAAAGCAAAAGAGCAGATGGGAAGCCAGGGAACACTCTCTTCCCATGCCTTTTCTATGTCTCTTTATGCACATCTACTTCATTTCCTCAGCAAATCGGTTTTCTCTCTCCCTAGGCAATAGGGAGGGTGCAAATTCAGGACTAGCTACATGCAGAGATTGGCTAATTGTCTCCAGATTTCCCTAAAATTCCCAGGAGAGAGAATTTTTCTCCAACCCTGCTCAAAACAACCAGCCAATAAGCAGTCTAAGAAAACATGGCCACGAGCTGTGGTAGACTGCCCCAAAGATGGCTCCCAAGGATCCCTCCCCTTCCTTCTTAATATTCACACCCTTGTGTTATTTCCCACCCCTTGAGTGTGGGCTGGACTTACTGACTCATTTCTAATTAATAAAATATATTTAAAAAAAAAAAAAAAGACGGGAGGTTGCTTCCAAGATCAATTGATAACAAGACGATGGCTTCCATTTTAGGCATGGGTACTCTCTTAGATCACTTGTCCTCACCATGTCCTGCTCCATTTCATGAAGCAGGCCTGAGCTAAACCCACATGACCAGGGCCTGCCAGCAACCATGAGACTGAGTTTGGCTGTGGATCCTCACCCCAGTTGAGCCTTCAGGTGAGATGACAGCCCCAGCGGAAAGCAATCTCATGTGACACCTTGAGCCGGAGACAGCAGCTAAGCCACACCTGGGTATCCAACTCACAGAGACTATAAGAGGATAAGTATTTGTTGCCTTAAGCCTTGAAATTTTGGAGAAATTTGTAACGTAGCAGTAAATAACTAACACAGGGCCAAGGCCTATGGTTTGAGAATGTGCTTCCAGAGAAAGGAGAATTTGTTAGTGAGTCAGGTCTACCAAAAGTTTATAATACATTTTCAAAATATTTCCATCCCAAATAATTAAAATAAACACATTTTCATACTTAAAAAGCTAATCTCCCAATCATATAGAAAGCTCAGTTGCCCAAAATGAATCATTCCCTAAAATTCTATACAACCAGTGTTTTACTGTACAATTTTAAGATGCTCATTAGAGCATCAGCCTTGTCACTTGATAGCTCTCCCCTTGGTAAATTATCTAGACCTTTAGTGTCTCCTCCTTCACCTTCCTTCTGCCTTCCTTTTCATTCTTTCACTATTCACTAGAATTCCAACCAGACTGCTGGCAAAGGAGGATGCTGTGGCATGCAAACAGGTTAAGTCTGCTACATATCAGAAGCTCTGACTGAAGGCTCTATGTGGTTACAAGTGGAAATAATTCACTAGGTGATTTTTAGTGTCATGTGTTGTTTCATTTTCCATAATATATTACATTCTCAATGATTATGAATAGTTGAAAATTGTAAGTATACTGAAGTTTTCAATGCCAGCACTAGTTAAATCCAGAGATTAAAGATCTGGCGAGCAGCTCCTATTTGCAAGACACCTTGGAGATAAGCATGAAGATGTGCAGTGCTTGCCCTCAAGAAACTGACAGTTTAGGGAGGGAAAAGATTTAAATACATAAAACAGTTTGAGAACAATAAATATAAGTATAGATTAAAACATAACTGAGGTTCAGAGAAATGAACAGTGTGCTGGAACTGGAGTAATCAGAGGAAGGTTTAGGAAGATAAGACCCCAGTTGGGTAAGAAAGGTAAGAAGTTAGAAGAAAATGAAGAGGTAGAGTAACACAATGAAAAGAACACAGGGAAAGGAGAAATTTTTCAAATCTCACTTAGATTTACACATTCCAGGATTCATTATTTTAAGCATTAAAAGTGTCTAATAAAAGAAAATAAAATTGTTTTCAGCAGCATGACCCTTTAGGCCTGGGGGAAAGCTAAGATAGCAGACATGGACAACATGGAAGCCAAGGCTTTGATGTCTCCTTTCAGACTCCAAACTGGCTTCCAAGCAAATTTTACAGGAGGAAGAAGCCTTTTGCCCACTGCCATGGTTCACAAAACTCTCCAGTTTCAAATTCCTCCCTTTCCCTCAGTACCTTGTACTAATACCAGAAGGAATCTGTCATTACTGCCTTCTCCCCTCCTTTGAACCTATCTGGCTTCTGGCCTCCTGTCTGCCTGTGGTGTCTTGGAATTCTTGCAAAACTCTTACAGGAGCACTAACAGATCCCACCTCGAGTGGGTGCACTTTGAACACCTCACAAAGACACCGAGTAGAGGAGTCGAAAGGGATTAAAATCCAGCCCAGCCCTTGGGAGGGGCGGTATCCACCCTGAGGAAGAGGTGTCTTTCTGTAATTCATCTGCCTGGAGAGGGAGATTTGTTTTGCAATTTGCACAAAGGCACTCTGTATATTAGCAGTGTCCCCGAGCACTATAGGATGCAAGCTTTGCTAGACATTTTGTCATTAGTGCTATCACTTGGGCCCTGCCCCTCATGTCAAGCATCAATTGATCAGGTAAATGATGAAATAACAGATCCTACACACCAACGAGGGGGAATCTGAACACAATTTCCTCGAAGACAATGAGAATGTGTGGGTTATTATCAGGCAGCCCCATTTAATATATAAAGAAATGTAGGATGTCAGAGACTGTAACAGGAGGCCGAAAAAAATTTGCCTCCAGACCCTAAATGTGGATGACACTTCAGTTCTGATTGATACCATCATCAAGTAAGAATACTTGCAGTGCCAGTTGAATCAGATTCAATCGCTGGATGCACTAGAGGCTTAGTCATCCCATTTAAGCTCCCCAGGAACCGGACAATCTGATACAAGACTCTCTTGTTGTAACTCATCAGTAAAGACCTCATCAACCACAGAAAAGAAATTATTAAAAGATCTTTAAAAAAAGATATTTCAAAATTTGGAAAGGGGGGAAATCATTTACCATCTCAATGAGATTAAATGATCAGGTCTTTTCAAAATCAGCATAACAACATGACGATAAGATGATTATAAATCTTTTTTTCCTAAAAATGCCTTTCAGCACAAACTGAGCCAACGTTTCACGAACAATTGGGTACCCAAATAATTGGAAATATTTCAGAAGAGCAAATGAAGCAAAAGAGATCATGGAAAGTGAGAAATATATGGGTGCAATTTTGAGCCTAAATGAACCTGCAGCACCATATACAAAATAATCAGTGAGATGTGAAAACTGATGTGGATCCTTTGATTTGAGTCAGCAGGGTGTGAAGGGCTCTTATTAAAGGAAAACCTTGATGCTAGCTTGCTCTTGTCCAGATCCAGACATCTAAGACCCTGGCTTCAGAGGTGCAAAGCCCAGGGCTGAGCTGCATCCGGTCAGGAGTCTTGAGAGCACTTGTCAGGTCAGAACTCGTAGAGTGATTGATGATCACTCATAGACCTTCCTCCCTGTCATTCTCCTCCTGAAAACATTATATTCCCTGTTAGCAGTTTTAAAGGTCCCTTCCCAATATGGGGCCTCTGATTCAGGGAAGAGAGGTGGCCTTTTATTTTCAGGAAAAGTCCAGTGTACTGGTCAACAGTAGTATCTGGAATCACCACAAGGCTATCCCTACAGAAAACTAACTGAAGGCAAGAAAGAGTAGCGTTCTTCTTATCCCCAAGGAAGAACCAAGGACCATTTGTCAGAACTCTAAGGGGCCCTCAAGATCTTTAGAAGCTTCCAAACTTTGTTTATCTAAGTCCCAGGGTACTGAAAGTAGCTACAGATAAAGGAAAGAGTGGGCTAGTGGTAAAATAATGAAAAGCATTTTCAAGCAAAGAATTGTTTGGGACATCCTTCAATGTCAGTCTCAAAATCGCTTTAGAATTAACAGGAGAAAATTTGGTGAAACTGAATACTGCAGCATGATTATATCCTGAAATCTTAATCTGTTAAAATTAAGGGTCTGTTTTCCCCTTTGCTTTCTCTGCTACACTTGAGGGGCTTATAGCAAAAGCATAAAAGAAACAGAACAAATATTTGCAAAACTGGAAACAGAACTGAAAGAAGCCTGTGCATAAACCCTTTCCATGTAAACACTAGAAGAAAAAAGAGGAAGGAGAGGGAAGCAGTAGGCAGAGGACACATTTGAATTAGAAAAGAAGGAGGACTTCCAGAAGTCCTCAAAATGGGAAAGATAAGAAGGACTTTCAATCTTGAGAACTAAGGAATGGAGGAATAGAAGTGTCCTTAAGGTGAGGTGACTTATTAGGGAGGATACTTACCCAAGAGTACTAAGCATTTTTATGTCCTCTGAAATCGAAGGTGGGAGACTCAGTGTGGCCTGGGATGTAAAAGGAAAACCTTGCCCCCTGACCACGGTGAAAACAAACAGGGTCATTTGGGAAGTTTCCTACAAACTGGGTGTGGGTAAAAGTGGACATATTGCCCTATTCTCGTCAATCACATGATAAGAGACTGCATTGGCAAATCCCTGCACTACGTACTGGCTGAATGTGTATAGGGTAAAAAAGGGACAGAAAAGTTTTCTTTATCAAAGGCCACTGTCTAAATAAATCACAGTTTAAGGTGACCCAAACACACATTTTGATAATTAATTAATTGAAAGCCTGGGATTAACCAAGTTCTTTCACTTTACAGTTCAAAGAAAGCATGGAGTTAAAGGATTTTGCCCTATAATTATTTTATTTCCTCTTTTTTGTAATAAAGTAGTCCTATGCTGAATTTCAAAGCTCTTAATAAGATTCGTAATATCCCAGCTGGTGAAGAAATTTCCAACTAGATAATGTGAATTTTTAGGCTGAATCTGCTATGGGGCGGGGAAGGAAGGTATGGACATGAGCACCAGCAATACTGGTGGATCAGTAAAATCCATCAAAACCATTGCATGTAGTTAAAACAGGAAATGTTGCCTTGTTATCACAATTTGAAAATGTTTGCCTTGTTATCACCCCAAAGTATCTGCTTCTTGACCTCACAATGTTCAGTGAGGTGGTAAAAACAGGTCTGAAACTTTCAGGCAACCATATCACAGGAGAGATGTAACCAGCTCTGATGATATTATTGAAATATCATCACCAGTGATATGAAAATGCTCTGAACCTATTCTTGGGAATTACTGACATAGCTCATAAACCACTGGAAAGTCTGCAAATATTTAAACCCAGATATTTATGAATTTGGGTTCTTAAAATATTGAGAAGAGAAATTGCCAGAATGTCAAAACCAATGTATTGTTCTCAATCTCCATTTATCTGGAGTCCACAGTTGAGAGATTCAATGTCTTATTAACCAATGAAATGAAGATTTTTCCAAAATGGCTCCCTCTTAAAGGATTCCAGTAAGCGGATTAGGACTTCCAGTAAGTGGATTAAGACCCACTTTGAATGGGTGGAGACACATGTCCATGGAAACCAACTAATCAAAAGCTCCCACCCACAGTTGGGTTGGTCACACCTCTATAGAAACAACTTAATCAAAAAGATCCCACCCAAACTATAGGTCTGTCCCCACAAGATAGGATTAGGATAAAGAACATGGCTTTTCTGGGGTACATAACAACTTCAAACCAGCACAGATATGTTATTGAATAAAAAATTCAAATGAATTTCTAACATGAAACAGTATACTTTAAGGAATTTTCCCATCTTTGAGAAGCCCAGTTTGGAATATGGCCCCAAACTTCCAGAGATATTAACTCAATTTCCACACTTTTAGGGATGCTTAATGGAAAGGTTAAAAAACACTGGCCTGGAATCTAATACAGAGATGCCTATTGTAAGTACAATGTAAGCGGATGTAAGTACAAATCGCTTAGTTTTCATAACTGATCAAGCCAGAAAACGTAACGCCAACAGTTAAACAGCACTTACAATAGACATACACATCAAGGTGTTGTCTCTCAGCCTTCAAAAAAAGGCAGTAATGTGAACAAAACACGTGTGCAGACAATACATCTCAAATTTCCTCTCACAACAAATGGACTCTGTTAGAAAAGAGACACAGCCTGGGATCCACATGAGCTAAATCTGCTAAAAATAAAATATTCCTCCATTGACAGAATATTTCACAGAACATGTTTTAAAAGATGGCAATGTTAGCTTCAGTCCTGCATCTTAATCACTTAACCATTAGACTTCATCTGTATTATTTCTCTTGATGTGGCTTCTTTCCTTTGCTAAGATAACCCAGTCACAAACACTAGGAAATTCTATTTGAGGCAATGAAGAGTTGGGGTAACGGATGTTGGTGATGACAGCACAATCTTGTAAATGTAATTAATACCACTGAATCGTGCACTTGAAAGTGGTTAAAATGGGAAATTTTGAGTTGTATATATGTTACTCCACTACATTTGTAAAGTAATGCTTTAAAAAATATAGTCCATGGTGGCTGCCGTGGCTCAGCAGGCAGAGCTCCGACCTGCCGTGCTGGAGGTCTGGAGTTCAATCCCTGGTGCCTCCTGCCCATATGCAAATTTTAAAAAATATAGTCCATTTGGTGGTGATAGTAACACAACATTGTGAAGATGATTAACACCACTGCATTATATATTTGAATGTGGTTAAAAGGGAAAATATACTAGAATAAAAATTTTTTTAAAACCGTAGGACTGTACAACCCAAACAGTAAGCCTTAATGCAAATTGTAACTGTAGTTAATAGTACAATCATAATAATATTCTTTCATCAGTTGTAACAAAGTTACCATACTAAGTATTAATAATAGAGAAAACTGCATCTGAGTGGGGGTGATAAACAGGAACTCTGTTTTTTCTACATGATTTTTTTGTAAATGTTACAACATTTCTAATGTAAATATACATATATAAAGTTCATTTTTAAAAAAGATGATTCTGATAGTAAAAGAAATATTATAAAAAACCTTCCTTTTCTTAGTACTGCCAGCCCCAACCTCAACTTGCTTCCTGTTTCATAATGAGCTCTTCCAACTCTGCACTCTTCAGTCTTCAGATACCATTCCCTCCACACCCTTTCCTCACTAGTATCGACCTCCCTGCATCAGTTATTTATGTTTTAATCAATCCTCTATCTCAGTTGAAATTGTAAAAAATAATGCAGGGAAATTAGTTTGAAACAAAATGAAAACTTCAGTAATTTGATTTGCAGAAAATGAAGAACACAGTGTCATAACCCGAGTGCTTTTAAATAAGTCATAATTAATTACACATGCGTCTATGTTTGGATGCTCAATTTATGACTAATTATGCAGAAAATGCAATTGCGTACTGAAGTAGTCAATCATGCCTTTTCTCAATCTCATTTAAAGCAACCAGGTTTTTTTATTTTGTTAATGGTATGTGCCACCTGTTGAAATTATTGAAATGTTGTCAAGGCACAAATATTCAGAAATCTCTCCTAAAGTATAGCTGTTCCTGTTGAAAAGATTGCAGAAAGACCTAAATTTGTTTCCTAAGAAAAAGGGATGTACTTCTATATTCCTTTGTCCTCTACTGAAACACACTTGCTAAAAAATCACATTAGACACATCCTGCTAGCTTCATTTCTGCCATAGATTTGCAATGTAGACTTTTTATTTTCTTGGTAGAGTCCTAAAGCTCAAAGGAATCATGAATGACCATCACATTTATGTCATCCTTGACAGGCTTATTTTTAATGACACTGAAGGGAATTTATAACCTTTTCTCCATCTTAAGATGCCTAATGTAGTGAATATCAAGGAAGCAAAGGAAATAAAACCAAATTTAAAACTTCCTCTGTATAAGTCATGGGAATAATAGCTTTTGTGGATATTTTCTCACTCAGGAAAGAAAAAGAGAGAGAGAGAAAGCAAGTAGGAAAAAAAAAACCCTCTTATAATACTTAACAGGATAACAGCTACTTTGTGTTTTTCAAAAACTCCTAAGGAAGGTTCATTGACTTTTTCAGTATAAGTAGGTCAAATAAATCCCAATGCCCTTTGTGGCCCAGTCTTAGAGAAGTGTCACTTAAAAGAAACACTGTTTAGTCACCAAAAGTAAAAACAATTCCAGTCTTTCCCATGCCTTTGAAAGACCTGTGGTGGACATTACTATATATATATAGTTCTTGCCTTCCAAGCTCATGGACTATGCTTCCCAGCAAACAGCCCTCACCCCCCTGCTGTACAACTCCCTCCCCACTCCCCCTGCCCCCTCACCCAGTCAACAGGCTGTGGGGCCATTTCCAAACAGTGGACTGTGAGCAAAAGTCTCTTACTGGCTAAAGCTTAGAAAAGTGGTTGGATGTCTCTATGCCCTCTCCTCCCCTGTCACATCCAGGTCATAAGATCATATCCCCCTGTCAAAAAGAAAGCCATACCTGAAAGAGAATAAATGCTCACCCGATTGTGGAGGAGAAAAGAATTTATTTAACTATCTTGCAAGAACGGGCACACAGGCAAGAAATGGTGGCTGGCGCCCCGAGCAACCTAAAGCAGCAGTATTTATTCCTTAAACTAGCACACAGGTCCCTTCCCTGTTTCTCCACTGACTGTATACTCCAGAGGTTACAGCCTATCTGGATGGTCTAACTAATTCAAATTTCCCGCCCATACGCTTTACATTTCAGTGACCCTGGCCGTTACTTATTTAGACTTGTTTCTACCTATTTGGTGCTAATTCTAGGCTTATGTCAGAGGCCCTCTCCTTCCCTGCCTGCAAGACCTGTTTGAGCTGTCCTGTACCTTTTCCTGTGCCATCTTGTGTGAAAGCTAAATTTAATTGTATTCTTACAACCCTGGGCCTCAGGGGACACTTGTCCTGGAGAGTCACCTGATCTCCAGGAGACCAGATGTTGAACAAGAAAAGAACTTTTGTTGTGCTAAGTCACTGGGCTTTAGTGGTTGTTTGTTACTACAGCAAAACCAAGCTTAACCTGACAGACAAGCTTTAAAGGGATTCAAATGCACGACCTCTGCAGCACTTCCTGAAACCCCCTGTCCACTCCTCTCCAGTTCTCTCCTGGCCTGTCCTGCCCCAGAGCCTCTTACTCTCTCAACCTCTCCACCAAGTCCAGCCCTCAGGACCCTGTACTGGTTTCCCTTCTCTTGTCCTCCCTGCTTTCTAGTTGTGTCTTAGTATAGTCTCCTGATTCTACACCACAAAGACCCAGGAACCTAGTTGATAAAAACCAAATTATTTAAAGGGCTAGGGATGTGGTTAAAGGAAAAAGAAAATCATATTAGGATAGGCAAAGCAGGCATGGAATGCTAGAAACACTCATGTTAAAATGTTCATTCCCATCATATTTGTGTATTGGTCTCAAATAAGTGTGTTAGGACTCACACTGTAATAGAGAATTCATGATTTAAGGGATGATTTTGATTGCTGAATCATTATATAGATATTCATTTTTGCTTTCTAGTATATTTGAGTAGACAAAGGAAAATACCTGAAATCTCTAAATTGTAATCCAGCTGCCTTGAGCTCTGATGATGATGGTATAACCTTTATGTCCTGCCCCTGTGATTGTAAAAAGCTTACCAACTTTCATTTGCACCTAGGTACAAATCACTAAAGGCCACCCCAACATTTATTAATGAAGGGTCTTGGGTCAGCCCAGACCAAAGTTATCTTAATAACCAAGATTAGATTTAACCAAAATGGGCTCACTGACCACGTGCAGTAACTTAGACTTTGACCTGCAAGTCACCTAGACCTCATTCTGCCATTTTCTTACTTAATTTCTAGGACTAAGCATGTGGTCAATCTGTGCATGCTCAATAACTAGATCACCCTTAATTATGCCATCTAGAGCCACTGTGCTCATTATCCTAAACTTTGCCCATCTTTTCTCTAATGTAACTATTAGAACTACTGCAGTTCGAGAAGACAGATTTTGGGCCGCTAGGCCATCTGCTTTCCTATTATGCACCTAGTAATAAACTCTCTCTTTGAAACCCCGATAGCTCAGGAATTGTTTATTGAGCATGTCAGGCCAAAGAATCCACTGCCTTTGTCCAGTAACCACACCTCGGTAACTGAGTCTTTCCTGCATAGCCTATCACGCTTACTAAATGTTTATCTTATTGTTAAGCACTGGTGCTGTCATTCTTTGACCTCTAGTTTTCAGAGCCGTCAGAGGCTATGACCATGGCCGTGGTCTGTGTGAATAGACCCCCTAGAGTTGTGCAGTGTATGACTTGCACAGCTGTATGGTAACATGATGTTACACAAGCCAGATAAGAAAGGTAACTCATCTAATATCAATTAACATAGAAGACCATGCAAACTTCTAAGTAACACTTTTATTCCATTTTTCAATAATAATAATAAAAGTCTACAAATATTAGCACCTATTTTTGCAAACATTGAACTAGTAGCTGAAGAGGTTAGAAAAAAAGCAGAAGACATGTTCCTGACCCTAAAAAAGTTTGCGTCTACTTAGGGAAATAGGACACATTCACAAAAAGACAAATGTCAATGGACGATAACAATCAACACAGGTAAAATGAATGGAATTCATAATAACATGTTATAATCAAGGTGCGCTGAAGTGATCAAGGACAATGGAAGAGACGGGAATTGAGCCAGACCTCAATAGATGTATGCAAATCAGAGAAGAAGGAAAGAGATGTGGGGACCTGTTTTTAATTTCAGGGTATGAGCTGCTGTGTTTTCTGACAGGTGACTATTTGTCACATATGGGGATAAACTAGTTCCAAGGCCACCCAGAAGAAACTGGAAGGGATGTCACTCTCATATTTCACAGGAATGCTTGGTAGTCACAATTTCACGCCAGCCAGTTCATCTCAGAAAGAGCATTTCTTCGTCTCACTAATCACAGTCATTTAACCAACAATCATCTGAGTTAGGATATAGAAAGTGCATTATGCAGATATAGTCCCTGCCCTCTGGGGGGTTACAATCTAAAACTACTAAATCTGGCTCCAACAAGCATACAGATGTAATTAACATAGATAAGGATGAAGAATGCATTTTCTGCAAGCCTCACTACCATCAGACAGAATCATTTATAGTTATCACTGATCTGAGCTGAATTCAAATTAGTGACCCAAAGACTCCACTGTCTGGGTGTTATTTTCAATCTCTTTAGCTATCCAATCTCCAGAAGTTCCATTTTTCATTCTTACTGTGCAGTCATCATCAACTACCAAAGGGAAAGACTGCAATCCAGACCCACTAAAAATAGTATTCTTGCCTCCTGAAAGCCAGACTCAGATTTATGACAGTTTTAAAATTTGCTTCTTCGTCTTAAAAGTTCAACATTCTATAAGAACTGTGCAAAGTAATACCTACCTGGTCTTTAGAGCATGAAACACCATAACTTGATGCAGTGGGAGATGGAGCTTTTGTGTAATCCATTTACATTAGGAGAGAGAGCATTTTCTTTAGCTTGACAGATTGACATCCCTTCATGTGTTTCCCACTTAATCAGCAGAATCATTAAAGCACTGAGGGTTTTGTGGTCTGGGTAAAAAAGACCAAGACCTATCTATCTATTTTTGTAGAACCTATCACTACAAATAATTTAACAAACATGCCCCCCCCAATGAAAAGACTATAGAAAGAGAGGAAAAATTATTCTTTCCTACTTAAATCATAGACCATTGCAAAGGTAAGGCAAAGAGAGTCCATGTTCTAAATGAAAGCAGGAAGATATCCACAATAAATTCTATAGTTAAAATGAAAAGCCAGTTTCAGAAAAGTATAGTCCAATTCCTGTTTTGAAAATGGATATATGTTTACATTTATACTTGTACTAAAAAACTCTGGAGAAATTTTATCAATATAAATTGCTAATTACTAATCACAGAGGTGACTTATGATAGGGAAAATTTTCACATTCTCCATGTTTGAGGTTTTGGAATAATTTTGCCTTAGGAAAAAAATAGTGGTTATTTTCATTTTTTAAATAACACAAATACATACAGACCGGATATATATAAATTTATATTAGAGCAAAGAAGACTGGATTTCACATCTCTTCCTACCTGGATATCAAGATTTATTTGTCAGGAATGGAGTGGCATTAGCCTGGGGACCTAATCTCAGTCTGGAAGAGGGTAGGAGAGAACTTGACTGAGTCCAGGGCTTAAAAAGAACTAATCTGGTTGTAAAATGTGTTCCCAGAAGGGCGACCAGCAATTCACATTACAATGTTCAAGGGAGAACTGACACCAACAGAATCTGATCCGGTGGGTTAGAAGTTGGCAGTGGGTGTCTCAGGACAATAGTATACACTGGGTGTCAGGTGTGTATCAGCATCGTGCTTTGGGAATGAGCAAGAGAGGTGTTCAACTGATGGAAGCAGGATCTCAGCCAGCTGGGGAGAGAAGGCAGGCAAGGCTCGGCAAGTCTAACCCTGGACAAAAGACTGGCAGGGCAGGGTCTAGTTTCCACAGAGCATTGGGGTAACATTCGAGAACCAGAGCAGAATCCCAGCCAGGCCTCATGACAGGTGGTTGAGATAAGTAAGGAGGCTGCATCTAGGTGAGCCCACCCCATGCTCAGGACCACAGGGTCACTCCAGATTCCATTTTCTGGCACTTGTTGGAAGAAAGTGCCTTGTTTATCCCCAAGTTTGCTTCTTGTTGTTTCAGGAACTAGGCAGAACTGAACTACTGAGTGAAAGGTTTAGTATCCAAATTAGGGCTAGGCGGGCAAGACTGGCATCCTCAGTTGTTCAGAATTGTCTTCTCTCACCAAAATAAAGAGCATTTCTCCTCTAATTCTCACCATGGACATACAGTGAAGTCCCGAGAGTATAAGTTTCCTGGAAATTTATAGACCATCCTGTTACCAAAGTCAGGACTGCCTTGGCAGGAGCTGTGAGCCTTTAAGGGCCTCAGTTCACCTGAAAGAAGACAAAGAAAGGCCCATTTCATGGAATCTTAGGAGATTTTATTAATGTCATGATGTCCATGAAGAAAATCAAGGGAACTAGGATATGGTCTAAGTCATAAGTCAGAATATTAAATTTATTTATGATTTTCAAAACATGTTTCTTCAGGAAACAGGTATTCTACTGCTAACAAAGGAGAATGACTTTTCTTACCCTCTCAATTCACAATGGAAAATTCCTAAATGAATGGGCAGAATTTTCTAGTTTTCAGATGTGAAGTCAGGGAGAACCCATTCTAGCCCCCCTGCACCCTGCCGCCACATCTAATGAAACACCAGTATGGTAGATGTCAAGATACCAATATGAAATCAAATTCTCTCATCCCCAAATATAGAATGAAGACCATCATTAGACCCACTCAACAAAATCACAGAGACAGAAAGGGATTAAGAAAGGGATTGAAGAGGGAAGTTGCCGTGAATGTCACCTCCCTCTTTAAGGGAGGGATGAGAGATATTTCCTTCTACCCTATCTTAATTTGTCAGGCTGCTGTAACAAAATACCACAAACTGAATGGCTTAAATAACAGACATTTATTAGCTTGCACTTTAGAGGCTGGAAGTCCGAAATCAAGGTATTGGCAAGCCATACCTACTCTGAAGTCTTCAGCATTTTGGTGGTAAGTTGTTGGCACTCAACCTGTGCTTCTGTCACATGGAAATCTCTTTCTGTCTCCTCCTGTGGCTTATATCACCATGTCCAAATTTCCTTTGCTTGTATGACTCTATTCATGCTGTATTAAGGCCCACCTTGGTTCAGTTAGGCATCATCTTAAGAGGAACTTAGAAGATACTATTTACAAAGGAGTTCAAACCTACAGGACCAGAAGTTAGGACTGGAACATATCTTTGTGAAGGACATGATTCAATCTACCACACAGCCCAAGTGAATTTGAAAAAGCTTCGCGGGAATCACTCAGAGAGCTTTGAAGCATGTTCTCTGAATTGGATGACACGGATTTTGAGAGGACTGGTACCTGATTTTGAGAAAGCGTGGACTATGGGCTGGGGTCTGACACCACCCTGCCAGGGAAATCTGGAAGGCAGGAGAAGAGCTGACTAATTAACTGCTTCTGTGGTAGTGCCAGGAAATACCTGTGGCAGTGGATGAGAGCCTGTATTCCCAGAGTGTGCTAGGCTTGAGATGAGTGACTCTTCTTCATAAGGCAAATGTAGGCATGTAGGGAAGAATCAGTATAGGTCTTGGGGGTGAGGGGGGGCAGTCTTGTCCAATACAACCACCTGGAGGGATGTAAAAACATGAAGAGGTGGAGACCAGCACCTAATGTCCAGAGGTTGAGGGAAGGGGTCACTAGAGGTCAACCAAAAAGTAAGATGATGCTTCATGGTAAAGAGGAGGGACCCAACAGGACACCTATGAGGGCTCCACAAAGAAGAGAAAGAATCGATAGTGATTACTTGCCAGGCCTACCCAGACATGCCAGCTCCAACTACCTACTGAGCCTAAAGAGCAAGGAGCCACCAGCCAGGTACAAACTGTGCTATGCCCACCATTTCTTCCCTTCCTGAGCTTTTGCTCACCAGGGGTAGGAAGTGGGGAAGCTGGACCAGGAGAGGGTAGAGGTCAAAAGTACCACACCCTTTCCCCACTGAAGACTTCCAAGAAGAAACAGACCCATCTGGGGAAGGTGGAAAAAGCATTAGTCAGGTTTGCAATTTTGATAACTCTAATCCGGACATTCCTATTATAAAGCAAATCTCTGGTTGTGGCATAAGGTAACTCTAAATTTATCTAGTACTTAAGATAGGGTAGAAAAATCATGGGTTGGATAGTTTTTCAACCAATATTAAGGGGATATTATCCTTTATTAAACAAAGGTTAAGGAAGTAGTAGGAAGGAAAAAAAAGTAAGTTTTTTTATAATCACAATCCACACATCACACTTTTGCTTAGCCAGCTGGTGTAACTCTTGTAGCAACTGTCTTCAGATCTCATCCTGTTTGAATGACAAGTAATTGAGGGTGTTACTTTCACTCTTAGCAAATCCCCAAAGAGGAACATGCAACCCATGTGACTTGGAAAGAAAGGACTTGTTCAAATACTAAAAACAAGACCTGGTCCAGGGGCGCAAGTAGGAACCTCTAGGATTCACAGCCTTTTAGATATTTCCTTTCTTTCTTTGCTATCTGTCAAATCAAATGATATCCCCCACAAAGACAAGTTCAGATCCTAAGCCCTGGTCCTATGGATGTGAACCCATTTGTAAATAAGATCTTCAAAGGCATGGTTAAAACAAGGCTAAACTGAATCAGGATGGGCCTTCATCCTTTATGACTGGAGTCATTATAAGCAAAGGAAATTTGGACATGGAAATGGAAGCCATAGGAGGAGACAGAAGGAAATGTGACAGAAGCAGAGATTGATTACCTGTAAGCCACTCCCAGAAAGCTGTGGACTTCAGAGAAGCCATGGCCTACTGACACCTTGATTTTGGAACTCTAGCCTCCAAACTGTGAGCCAATAAATTCGTGTGGTTTAAGCCAACCAGTTTGCGGTATCGTGTCATAGCAGCTGTGGCAAACTAAGACATTAATCAAACCCTCACAAAGTCACACTAAGGTAAATACTGATATAGATTTTTATATGGAGGAGAAAGTAAGAGTTCAAAAGGAAACCAGTTTCCCATTCAATTCGTTGAAATGAGTTTCAAAGGGAAACCAGATTACTTTCATCCCTATCCTGAGTATTTCATGACCAATGCTGTGACAAAAAATAAATAAATAAATAAGATATGGAACCCGCAAAGAAAAGAGAAAGAAGCTGAAGGCTGTGCTGAAGAGACCGGACCTGAGGTAATGGTTTAAGTTAGTTACTGGACAGAGTAAAGGAGAAGCAAAGAGAGAAAGCAGAAGGAACTTGACATCTATCCCTAGCAACAGCCCTCAGTTGAGGGGAAAGCAAAGAAGTAAGAGGCTCTCAAGGAGGGGTGATGGTGAAGCAAGCATTCCATTGGCCACCTGTCACCTAGCTAAGGGCAGCTGTTGCTAAATGAAAATTCTTGCATACAAGGGGCATGTGCAGGCTGCATAAATGTGAGGCTGCCTGTGGCTTCTGGTCTTTACTATCCTGACTTTGATTACTAGTACTCAAGATAGAAAAAAATAGCAATGCTCTGTAATCTACGTCAGGCTACTGAAACTGACAGAAAGATAAGCTCTATTACAGTAGCAAAAAGATAAATTTTTTGCATAGTCAAGTTATTAGAGTACATTCTCATCAGAATAGCTTTAAATTATGCATGTACATTTCTTGCCAAAGGTGTATTTAATAAGGCCTAAAGCAAAATTGAAAGCAAAAGCATAGTGAGTTTTTTGAAGTATTTAGCATATGTTACTGACTGAAGAGATAAATTCAGTAGTTGTTTCTCAGGTAACTAAACATTGCTGTCTGTTTTAGTTTTTTATGTATTTAATTTGCCCTTAAACTTGGATTCTGTGCAAAGCTCCACAACTGCTTTAAAATATGGGCTTTATTAGAGACCTGAAAATTGAGAAAATTGCATGTTTTCTCCTTACTAACTCATCACACAATAGGAAGGAGAAAGAGTGGGGATTTACAACACTTAGTTATCCAAATTTCAACAAGTTAAGGAGAAACAGCTGTCTTTTCATGACCCTGAAAGTAATTGAGGTTCTACAAAGTAGAATTCAACCACTTTATCCTCAAATTCCTTTGGTTTTAGAGTTGGATAATGTGCTGGTTTGAAAGGATGTATGTCCCCTAGAAAAGCCATGTTTTAATCTAAATTCCATTTCATAAAGGTAGAATAATCCCTATTCAATACTGTATGTTTGAAACTGTAATCAGATGAGATGTGATTTAATCAAGAGTGGCTGTTAAACTGGATTAGGTGACAAAATGTCTCCACCCATTTGGGTGGGTCTTGAGAAGTTTCTGGAGTCCTATAAAAGAGGAAACATTTTGGAGAATGAAGAAGATTCAGAGAGAGCAGAGAATGTTGCAGCACCACGAAGCAGAGAGTCCACCAGCCAGTGACCTTTGGAGATGAAGAAGGAAAACGCCTCCCGGGGAGCTTCATGAAACAGGAAGCCAGGAGACAAAGCTAGCAGATGACGCCATGCTTGTCATGCGCCGGTCCAGCTGAGAGAGAAACTGTGACTGTGTTCACCATGTGCCTTCTCACTTGAGAGAGAAACCCTGAACTTCATCGGCTTTCTTCAACTAAGGTATCTTTCCCTGGATGCCTTGGATTAGACATTTCTATAGACTTGTTTTAATTGGGACATTTTCTCAGCCTTAGAACTGTAAACTAGTAACTTATTAAATTCCCCTTTTAAGAAGCCATTCCATCCCTGGTATATTGCATTCCAGCAGCTAGCAAACTAGATACTATAATATTTTCCTTGAAAAGAAGCATTTCCTCTTTTGTGTAAAAATTTTCAGGAGTGTATTTTCACTTTCCTACCACTGTTGTTCAGTTTTGAGGTTCAGGTTTTTGTTTCATTTTGTGTTTGTGTTTTGTGTGTGGTTTTGGGTTTTTTTGGCAGGGAAGGTAGGTAAGGGTTGTTTTTAAATGTCATTTCAAGAGGTATCCTTAGAATGTTGGTAAATGAATGCTACACCCTTCCTCATTCCATAAGAGCCTAGGTATGAGGAAGATGCAATGGTCATTTCTTCAGGCTGACTTGAATTCCAGAATATTGGGCTAAGTTATCATCAGCTTCAATCATTAGTGAATATTTACAGAGTGGTATATATGCACTTACAGTCTAGGTAAGCATATACCTCCACAATACAATGGAAAATGTATAAAAGCTTTATAAAGATACAATATGCCTAGTTTAAAAGAGCATCAGAAGTACAAATCAGCAAAAAAATATGGGCAACTTCAAGCTTCAGTGTCTGATTTTAGCTCTTAAGTGTAACTTGGGTAACTCTCTGAATATAATTTTCCTCATCATTGAAAATTGATATTGAAATTTTGAAAATAATATCTATAATGTAAGATTGACTGATAGATGAGAAGTACCTGCCATGCAGTTCTCCTCTCCTCCCCCTTTCATATTTCAGCTCTGCCTCTACCAGCTGGGGTCTTATGAATGTAATTTCCTGGGCTTCTGTTTCATTCAACTACAAAACTGAAGGGGTTGTTTTAACTGATTGCCAAGATTCTTTTTGACACAAAGTCTAAAGTTTTGCCTCCTGAAAAAGTTGTCACGTAATTTTTAAATTTTCAATGTTTTAGTTTTTCAATTAAATTTAAGGTGCTGGGACACATTTAACTCATTGTGGAAACTTCACCAAGATACACCAAATTCACATCAGATGGATTTACATGTAAATTTTTAATTAAAGCTTGAAAAAAAGAGAAAATATAGGGGTATGTCCAGTCTTTGAAATTCCCAAACTTAGAGGAAATACGCAGAATGTATTAATCAATTTCACTATATATAATTTTTAAAAATCCAGATGTCATAAAAGACGACACTTAGAACAAAGTAAAGGAAAAAAGTCTTAGCAAGAAAATGAACCTCAAGGGGCAAATATCTTTCCTATATAAAGTGACAAGAAAGACACTAATAAAAAGGGCAAAAGATATGAGCTAGTTTGGACTAACCCAGCAAGTTGAGATCTTCAGTGCCCCAAGAAAGGACACAGATTATTTACTGTGAAGAAAATGCATTTCAGGACCCCAGGAGAGCACTTTTGCTGCATGGGAATCAATCTCCTTCAGTATGATAACCCCGGCTCATGAATCCAGTTTTCGTGACCAACTTCTGAAGTTCAGTGCCATTTGGGACAAGAACCAGATCTAGTGATTATCTCTTTTTGTTCACTTTATGGTCATACTTCACAAAATGGAGGTGAGATACTATTTTTGGCTAGAGCTCATGAGACATCACGATTTACTCCTGTCAGTGTGGCGACTTACTGTACATCCCCACCGAACGCTGCCAGTGAGTGCTGGCAATGCAAGCAAAGAAAAACCACTGAGACCACTCCTCCGTGGTCACTGCAGGGCCATGGTGAGCATTGTGTCTCCATGGATTCCTCAAGGAGAGGGTACAGATAATAATATCCTGAGGGTGGAAAAGCATATAAAAATATAAAACTTCACTATGAAAACATGCACATTAAAGCAAGATGCTTCTCTTCATCTTTTAAAGTAGCAAAAGCTTTAAAACTATCAAATGCTGACAAAGATAAAGCAAAATACTCACTCTCATAGGTTACTTGGGGAGATAGGTACAAATTGACACAACTGTGTTAGTCTAGGTTTTTAGAGAAGCAGATGCCAAGACTGGATTAAACAGTTAAGGTTTTTCGTTTGTTTGTTTTTAAGGAAAATGCCTGTGTGAGAGAAAATGAGAAGGGAACCAAAAAAGGCTAAGAGTGCTGTCAAACCAGGATGCAGTCAGTCTCCAATGAAGGAGACAGCAAGGACAGGTTGGGCGCAAGTATCCTAGACAAAGCCTAAGCAAGTATCCTAGACCACCTGACAGCCTAAGGAAGGTTCTGCAAGGCTGTCGGGGAGTTCCCAAGGCATATTCGGCCATTGGAGGAGTTCTGTGTTTCCAGGAACAGACCTGCGTTAGCATCCCTGCCACACTAGATCACCGGCTGGGAGCGACCCATGGGAAGTGTGGCCTTTGCAAAAACATAGATCTAGATTGTGGGAGACAGCAGCTGAGGCCCTTGGTCAATTAAGCTCTCAGTGTTGGAGGACTGTGAGGCATATTCTTATAGCCATCACAGTCACCTTTTGGTGAACAAATTTGGCAACATATTCCTAATATAACTCATGTAGATAGTTTGATTGAATGTCATAAGTACTTGGAATCTCAGGTAGCACATGAGATTTTGTTGGTTTGTCCAGAGTGATGCCCCGATGAATCCCAGAATGATTTGATCAGTGACTGGAAAAGTATTTGCAAGTCCCCTTCAGGGAATGGTGAGAGCGGGGAGAAATTCAACTTCCCCAAGTT
>PVIY010029020.1:0-32487 GCA_004026745.1 Myrmecophaga tridactyla
GGGAGCGGGGGAAGGGGAGGAGGAGGGATGCGGAAAGAGGGTTGGGGCGGAATAGCCGAGGACTGCTGGAGAAGGGCGGGGCTCGGAGAAGCTCGAAGAGGCTGGAAGGAGGGGACTGGAAAAAGAAGGACAAAGTAGACTACCAGGAATAAAAAGGCTGAGCGGAGCCCCACGCCCACCACTGAGGGATTCGAAAATTCGATCTTAATCTCCTGTGATCGTTTAAAAAACACATTATGTCTATGTAGCGTTGGAAATGGGCGAATCTCAAATTTTAAAAACTCCTCAGATGTATCCAATGAGCTGTTAGATTTAGGAGCTACTGAACATTTTCTTTTTCACCCTGCCTCAGGCATGATATTGGCACAGGACTAAGCAGAGAGAATTTGCAAGTCTTGAGCTTTTATGTCACTAAACCCTTTAAAACTAAAGCAATTAAAGTGTTAATGCCTTTAAGGCAAAAATTTTACTACAAGAAATGCTTCTGAAGAAAAATATTACCAAGATTAAGAGAAGAGGAATACCTGTTGTATCCAAGAATAACAGTTTAGTGACTGCATTCCAAGTAGGTGGCAATATCCCAGAGAAGGAATGATTCCGTGGTATGGAGAAGCCATAGAAAGCCTCAGAAAGACTCTCAAGCTCCATTGTGTCCAGGTAAAAGCAGAATGATGGGGATATCTGCAAGCAAGACATAGAAACCAAGAAGAGAACCCCAAACTCTGAAGGAGACTCTGTACAGGGCTGAGGGGTGGGTGCCTATACCTTCTCAAAGCCTAGATACTATGAAGGGTTCCCCCAGGATTAAACTTCAGGCCAGGGGCAAAAGAGAAGGAAGAATTTACTGGAATTTGTCCACTTCATAGACTAAGAGTACAAAATTTTGGAATCTTTAAGTGGAATGTAATTATGTTACTTGTAAGCCTTGAATTTTTGAACTGAGAGTTATACATGGGATGATACCAATATAATAAATGTCCCAACATCAGAGTTTTAAAAAAATTTTTCAAGAGGGAAATTTTCAGGAGGGCCTGATTGAGAGCCTGGTGGTAAAGCCATTCCAAACAGGAGGAACCTCATGTCCATAAAAGATGTTTGAAACATCAAGCTTGTTTTGTTTTGTCAGTTTTGTGTATGTGTGGTTTTGTTAGGTGGAAAAGGGGATCAGGAAGAATAGTGACAACACAGATCTGAAGATAATAAAACTCATGGTAAGTCAAGGCTGAGAGCTCAACCATTATCTTTTAGGCAAAGGGAAAAATGTGATCAGGCTTCCATTTTAGAAACATTATTCAAGGAGGATGAGTGGATGTGTTTTTAAGTCTCAAAGTAGGAGGCCCAGTTAGGAGGCTGTTGCAAACTAGATGAGTGTCTACAATAATGTAGAGGCAGTGGTAGCTGAGGGAAGAGAAAGGATTAAAGGTATTTAGGAGCTAGAATCAAAAGGGAAATAGTGACTAATAGATGAGTCTGATGAAAAGAAAAAAAAGGAAGATAATTCCCAAGGTTCTGACTTGTAAGACTAGGTACCATTGAAGGGTAAGGAGCCCCAAATAGCCAAAACCATCTTGAAAAAGAAAAAAGAAGTTGGAGGACTCACACATCCTCATCTTAAAACTTGTCACAAGTCTACAGTAATCAAAACAGCGTGTTACTGGCACAGCAATAGAAATATAGACCAATGGAATTGATTGAGAGCTTGGAAATCAACCCCCACATTTATGACAAACTCATTTTTGACAAGGGGGGCAAAGACCACTCGATTGGGAAAGAATAGTCTCGTCAACAAACAGTGCTGAGTAAACTAGATTTCCATTTGAAAAAAAAAAAGAGAGAACCCTTACATCACATGTTAAATAAAAATCAACTCAAAATGGATCAAAGACCTAAATATACGAGCCAGAACTATCAAACTCCTAGAAGGAAAGAGTGAAGCATTTTTAGGACCTTATGTTAGGCAATGGTTTCCTTAGACTTTATACCCGAAGTACAGGCAACAAAAGGAAAAGTAGAAAATGGGACATCATCAGAATAAAAAACTTTTGTGCCTTAAAGGATGTTATCATGAAAGTTAAATGACCACCTACACTGTGGGAGAAAATATTTGGAAACCACATATCTAATAAAGGTTTAGTATCCAGAAAATATAAAAAAATCTTTCAAATTAACAACAAAAAGACAAACCACTCAATTTTTTAAAATGGACAAAAGATTTAATAGACATCTCACCAAAGAAGATCTGCAAATGTCCAGAAAGCACACAAAAAGGGGCTCAGCGTCCTTAGCCATCAGGGAAATGCATATCAAAACCACAATGAGACACCATTTCACACCTATTGAAATGGCTACTATTCAATAGAAAATAACAGGTATTGGAAAGGAAATAGAGAAATAGGAGCACTTATCACAATGGAAATGTAAAATGGTGCAGCTGTATGGAAGGCAGTTCGGCAGCTCCTCAGAAAGTTAAGTATAAAACTGGCATATGACCCGACAATTCCACTACAAGGTATATAACCAAAAGAATTGAAAGCAGGGGCTCAAACAGATATTTCCAAACCAATGTTCATGGTGACATTATTCATAATTGCCAAAAGGTAGAAGTAACCCAAGTGTCCATCTGTCAATTAATGGATAGGTAAAATGTGGTGTATACACGTTTTAGTTTGCTAAAAGCTGCCAGAATACAATATACCTGAAATGGAATAGCTTTTAAAAAGGGATTGTATTAAAACTGGAAGTTTACAATTCTAAGGCCATAGAAATGTCCAAACTAAGGCATCCATGGAAATATACTGTAACTCCAAAGAAAGGGCAGATGAACTTCCGGTTTCTCTCTCAGCTGGGAAGGTACATGGTGATAGCTTTCTCTACCAGCTTCTTCAAATGGTTTCCCCAGGACTGTTTCCTTTCCACATCTCCAGAGGTCTCCAACCATGTGGGCTCTGTCAGCACTTAAGCTTTATTCCAAAATGGTTCCCTCTTAGAGGACTCCAGTAAGCGACCCCACTTTAGATGGGTGGAGACATCTCCATGGAAACCACCTAAACAGAAGTTACCACTCACAATTGGGTGCTCACATCTCTATGGAAACAATAAAAAAGATCCCACCCATTGAATGAGTATAAAAGAACGTGGCTTTTCTGGGGTACACAACAGTTTCAAACTGCACACACTTTGGAATATTATTCAGCCATAAAAAGAAGTCCTTATACATGCAACAACATGGTGGAACCTTGAAGACATCACGTTGAGTGAAATAAGCCAAATGCAAAAGGACAAATGAACCTCACTGATTTGAAAAAATTAGAAAAAGCAAACTCAAAGAGAGTCAGAATCTAAAATATAAGCTATATTTTAGTATTAAGACCCAGTGCACAGGGTCGAGATAAGGAATGAAAAGATAAAGCTTAAAATGTATAGACAGTGATATTAGCTGTTTATTGAGTATATCCACACCTATGGAAATAATCTGCAGGTTATATTTGGTTGAGGGACAAAGGTGGCTAAATTCCAGGGGTATGTCTGCAAACTTTAGGAATGCACCTTGGTGTGTCCTCTTTTTAAAAAACAAGATATTTTGGGCTGGGCAGTGGTTGAGGTTATAGCAGACAAAGAAGTTCCGTGTGCTTCCAGGGAATTACTGAGAGGGATGCCTGAAGGGGACAGGCAGAGGCAAGTCAATCCTCAGTCAAGTAGATGTTATATGTATTATACAATATACCCTCCTGACCAGCCATTGTATTCTTATATTACCCCTTTTTCACAGGAGTCCCTGGCCCATGGGTGGGTTGGGGGCATATCCTATAACACAGTTGTTTGTTTTTAAGGAGCTTTGGAGACAACCTACACCAACAATATATATGTGTATGGAATTAAGTTTGTCGCAATACCTGTAAAGCTTTTTAACGGTGTTATTGTTGTCTTTTTAACAGCTACCCATCCTATAAATCAGGCCTTTATTTGAGACCACCATGAGTCATCATTCATGTAATCTATGAGTTGGAATTGTTTTTGCAAGTGAGCTAAGGATTAATTTACTTTGGCTTTTTTTTTTTTTTAATCTGGAATGTAAACACAGCACTTAATTCTTAATAAGGCACATGTTTTCCCTTGTGCTGTAGTGAGGCTCTCTGGGGCCATGTGGTTTTGTAGCACCATGTTGGGCATAGCCACAGTTTCTTAATTTAGTGTGGAGAGGCTGTGCTCAGTATCACTAAAGACTATGGTTGCAAATTTTTGGAAAATTTCTGTCTTAAGCATGTCAGTATTATCTCCTTGGGGAACAAAAACTGAGATTAAATAATCCCACCAAGAGACTATAGACCTATTCTACCTCTCTCTCCAAATAGGCTAAATTAAGGGCACTGGGATTTGTGTTTGATGCTCCAGAGTGTATTGAAAGGAAGCCAAGAGTATATTTTTTATCCACTTGTGGGTAGCCATGGCCATATGTTTATGCTGCCTAACCATGTATAATGTTAGGAAATATAACAGATATTGGGGCATCAGCTTTGGTCGATAGCAAACTATTCACAGTTATTTAGGTCAATGCTATGGGAATATGTTTTACGAGACATATAGCCCAGGTATTCAGTATTAGTTGGCTCATGGGCTTTTGTGTTGTTTTTTTTGTTTTCGACACAGGGAGGTGGGTCGTGATAGTATCCCCACAGTAGGAGTTAGTTCTTGTTTTATCAACAAGGAGATCCTGATCCTTCCTTTGGATGCTGTCCACCCCAGATGCCAAGATATCATTCTGTATCTACAGTGATAGGAAGAGAAGTTCATAGTGTTGTTTTATCTGAATGGCACTTAGTTCAGAGCTCTAGGCTTTTTCTGTCAAAATGTTTTTATATTCACACAGCTTGTGCAAGGGCTGGTGTTGCAAGGACCGTGTCACAGGCTAACATACCTCCTTTGGTGGGCACTTTACTGAGGTTTCTAAGGGCCTCTGGTAGGACTATTGCTCATCTTTTTAGAGATGTCTGCCCAGTGAGGAGTTTGATCTATTCCTTTAATAGGACTTTTTTTCTCTTTTAACCAAGTGTCCCCTTGAGGGTCATAAGGCAAATGAAGCTGCCATATTCATTTTCTGCCCAATCTTGTATGAGGATGACAGTGAAGTGGGACCATTGGTCATTAGAAATGACACTGGGTGTACCATACATTCTTTATAGACACTGCAATCTTTTAATAGTGGATATTTGGGTTGCATATCTGCAAGTGAAGGCTTTCATGAGACACTAACAGTGTCTACACAGGTCATCATATAGTGAAGCCCTCAGCACCTCAGACAAGGCCTTGTATAATCTATTTGCCAGGCATCTAAAGCTTTAATGCCTCTTGTTATATGGCCAGATGCCCTATGCAGAGATTTGGGTTGCACTTAGCTGCAAGTGGGCAGTCCTGGCAGACTAAACATACTCTCTGGAGATAGACAAACCAGCCATTTGTGCTAGCCTCCAGATTGAATGAATACCCCTGTGTCCCCCCTTTTCAGTGCATCCGGTGGGCTATGTTTGCCTTTTTTTAGTCATTTTCACTGCCTGGGTCTTTGCTAAGATATTTGTTTTTATGGTTCCTGGGGAAAAAGTCAGTTGATGGGCAGCCACATGGAAGACCATAACTTCTGTCCCAGGCATGTAGGCAGCCTCAGATCTTGTCATAGGTTAATCCCCAACAAGGGACACCCATTTATAAGCCATTAATCAGTTTCCCCTTGGGCAAATTATATTGTTAACCCTTTTATAACTGCCAATGCATCAGTGCAAATGGTGTCTAGGTATAGCTTGTTAATAAGAACCAATCAGACAGCTCTTAGCTCAGCTCACTGACCGTTGCTTCCCATATCCATCTCCACCCACCAAGTGTCTGTTGCTAGTTGTATGGACACTGCTGTTCAAGGTGGATGTTGGCCTGAACCATCCATTTCCTCCATTTACCATAGGGCCCCTCCCATTCCATCCTCTGTGACAGAGATATCTAGCTCAAATGGTCACACTGGAGTCACAGTTTGTAGGGCCTGTGCTTGGGCTACTAAAATTTTTGCTTTGGCAAAGGCCCCCTCTTTCTTGTGCCCCTAATCCCACATTGTTTTCTTTATTATTAGCCTATTCAGGGGTCACAGGCATTGTGTCAACTGAGGAATGAACATCATCCTCCAATATCCCAACAATCCAATAAAAATCTGCACCTCTTCAGCCTTTGTGGGTTGGTGGGGAGCAAGCTTGGATTTTATTTGTCACAGTAGCTGGTAAGACATGAGCCTTACCTGATCATACCACCCCCAGAAACTTGATGATCTTTTCTGGACCCATATTTGGATTGATCATTGATCTTCTTTGAACGTGCTGCCAGACCCTCTCCATGGCTTTTTGTGAAAGATTTGAGTTTACAGAAGTCAGCAAAGCATTGTCTTCATGGTGTTTTACATGTACTCCTGGAAGTAGACCCAAGGCATCCAAGCCCCAGGCTATTAATTAATGACAGAAAGTAGGGCTATGTATATATCCTTGGGGAAGGACCTGGAAGGTCCACTGTCATCCCTCTCATGGGAAGGCAAACATGTCCTGTGATTATTCATCTACTGATATACTAAGAAAACTTGGGCCAAATTTCTAATAACAATATACGTCCCTAGACAGGTTGCTGTTGTGGTTTGGAGGTATGTACTCCAGAAAGACATGTTCTTAAACTTAATCTATCCATGTGGGAGTGAACCCAATATAAGTAGGACCTTCTGATGAAATTATTTCAGTTAAAGTATGGCCCAGGCCCAATCAGATTGGGTCTTAGTCCTGTTATTGAGTCCTTTATAAGCAGAATGAAATTCAAATACACAGAGAGAAAGCCACAAAGGCAGCTGCTAGAAGCTGAAAGTCAACGGAACCCAGAAGAGAAGGGAGAGGTCGTTATATACATTGCCACATGATAGAGGAGGCCAGCACCAAGGATTGCCTGCAGCCAACCCTAGAACACCAGTCTTTGGGAAGAAAGAATAAACTTGATGACACCTTGATTTGGATTTCTCATAGCCTCAAAGCCACAGCCAAAAAAACTCATTGTTTAACCCAACCCATTACATAGTGTTTGCTTCAGCAATGATGAAATGAAACATGTGGGAAAGGAATTGGTCTGAGAACCAAAAAATGGCAAGTATAGCTTTACTCATATGAGTAAAGGATGAATAGTAGAAGAAGAAATTGGATATGAAAGCAGGACCAGATAATTGAGGGCCTTGTAAATAATTTATTTTTTTATTCAAAGAAAACGGGAAGCTATTAAAGGACTTTAAGAATGCCATGAAGATGTCTGTTACATTTGGGAATTTGTTTATAGATGTTTCCTATGTTTATTGAGCCAAGATCAGGCACTATGTTAAACACTGAAATGAATTATCTAGTTGTCTCCTCTGAAATGAATTATCTAGTTGTTCCCTCACAACAACTTTATAGCAAATTATCATTACTGCCATTTTTCAAATAAGGAGACTGGGTGGGACAGATGAGCTAGCTATTCACCAAAGTTATATATATTTGGGGACACAGCTACGCTACATTTTCCACGCCTTTGCATCTAGGTGGAGCTACATAGCTACTACAGAGCTAGTTCTCATCAATGAAATGTGAGTGAAAATGATGAGTGTCACCTCTTGGCCAAGATGGATAAAAGCATGTGTGCCTTTTCCACCTTCTCCCTTTCTGCACCTACTAGCTAGAAGTCAGAGAGGTCCTAAGGTGATGGATCAAAACTAGGTGAATTCAGGATCTCCGAATGACTGACCACCATGTGCTGAGCCACCTTACTGACCTACATTCAGCCTTGAAAAACACAAGAAATAATGTTTTGCTGTGTTAAGCCACACATGTACACATAAACACACGCACACAATTTGCTATGTGCTATCTCTTCTATAACATCAGTAATCCTGATGTAATCAACTCCCGTTTCTCTAGGATATGCTGAAATTTGTAGCTACCTCCCCTACATACATGTAGCCTTTTATGAGGCTTTGTAATTTGGAAACTGTGCCAGTTTGAAAACATTATGTACCATAGAAAAGCCACATTTTAATCCTGATCCAGTCTTGTGGGAGCAGCCTTTTCTTTTAATCCTGATTCAATACTGTAGGTTGGAATCTTTTGATGAGATTATTTCCAGGGAAATGTGACACGTCCAATTGTGGATATTAACTTCGATTAAACGGAGACGTGACTCCACCCATTCCAGGTGGGTCTTGATTAGCTTACTGGAATCCTTTAAAAGAGGAAACATTTTGGGAGAATCAGGAATGACAGAAACCTAAGAGCTGACAGGAATGACAGAACCTAGAGAAATGACAGAAGCCTCAGGGCAGACAGAAATTTCACAGCAGAGCTGACAGAGATGCGGATATGTGGAGAACAGAGACACAGATGTTTGGAGATGATTGGAGCCCAGCAGATGTTGCCATGAGATGTTAAGCAAATCAGAACCTGGAGAGAGCCAAGGGAAGCCAAGAGATGAGAGCCAGCCTAGAGAAGTAAAGTGAGGAACCTCCACAGGAACAGAGGTTGAAAGCAATAGAGCCCAGGAGCAAGGAAGCAGCAGATGGCAGCCACGTAACTACCAGCTGACAGAGATGTTCCTGACCCATTGGCCATTCTTGAGTGAAGGTAGCCTCTTGTTGATGCCTTAATCTGGACACTTTCATTTCCTTAGAACTTTAAACTTACATCTTATTAAATTCCCCTTTTGTAAAAGCTGTTCCAGCTCTGGTATATCGCATTCTGGCAGCTAGCAAACTAACACAGGAACTTATATAATTTGATATACCAAATGTATAGAAAACAAATTCTTCAAGTAAAACAAATTCTTCTTCAATAAATAGGTGAGAATGACTTCTCAGTGGTTAAAAGAAATGATGCTCGTGAATAATTTATAATGTATGATAGTCCATTCCTCCATTCTCTCACCCTCCAGATAAGCAACTTTTCCTTACATACTCTCCCTTTAAATACTTGACACTCTGCTTTTCATTACTGCTCTACACTTTCTCTACAATCTCTCCAATAGTCTAAATTTACACATCTTATGTGATCCCACTTCTGTACCTATAGAAATATGTGTCCTTATAGGCATGCCTCTATAATACCAGTGCCTAAATTCAGACCCTTTTCTGAAAAGAAACTACTAAACTCCATGAGTACACAGTCATGTCTGTGTTTACCTAGTCTGTGAGTCAGGGTTCCCTAGAGAAAAAGAACCAACAGAAGATCTGTAAATATGAGATTCATAAAGGTGTCTCACACAACCATGGGAATGGAGGAGTCCAAAATCTGTAGGACAGGCTGTGAAGCTGGTGACTCCAGTGAAGGGTCTAGATGAACTTCACAGGAGAGGCTCACTAGCTAAAGAAGCAGTGAAAGAGCCTCTTTTCTTCCTGGAAAGCCTTCAGCTGATTGGATCATCTCATTGTGGGAGCATGCCTTAGTTGAATGCAGATGCACTCAGCCACAGGTGCAGTCAATTGGCTGATGATTTAATACACCAGCTTTCCAGTTTATCAACCAGCCATGAAATATCCTTGCAGAAATGGTACTTGCCTGACCAGACAACTGGGCCTCATCACTTAGCCAAGTTGACACCAGAACCTAACCTTCACACCTGGTGTTACTGATCCAGCACCTGACAGACTGTCTTCCATAAAGTAGGTACCCAATACATAGTTTTAAATGAACGAATACATATATAAATAAATGGATGATACCAAGGTCCTCAGATCAATAATAAACTTATGGAATTCAATAATAAATAAAATTCAATGAGATTGTTAATGGAAATGGAGTTATGGGAAGTTATACTAAAATTCCCTAAAATCTCTCCTGACCAATACAGAACATACAATAACAAAAATTTCATTTATTCTAAGGTTCTGGAAATTTACTGATAGGTCAGGAAAATGTTAAGACAGAATAAAAAGAAAAACATGTAGTTGCATTTTCCATGGTATCAAACCAGAAAATAATTCTAGTAAATATTGAATCTGTGTGGGTTTTCCCCCTCTTACTTAGTGAGGGAAACATCCACTACTTCATTTTGTAGACTAGGACAGAAAATTGTCTCAGAATTACTGAGGTCTCCCTGAAGAGAGTACATCACCCTGGAACCTCTGAGGATAGTCCTAGTGGTCCAGGAAATGTATGATGTCAACATTTTTGTGTTTTAAAGGTTATGAGAGAAGCCGCATAATCCTTGCATGGCAGATACCGAAAACCTGACCTGGGGAAATGTCTTTAGAGCAAGCTTACATTTTAGGGAGTAGATGTAACTTAAACCAAAAAAATAAGTAAGTAAAATAAAATAAAAGGATAAGATTAACCACAAAGAAACAGAATCAGCTCCCCTCAAAGAACCTCTGTGGATATTCTTCTCTTTACTAGATGGTGGTCAAAGGTCCATGGAATTGTGCAGCACTGATCTTCAAATAAGATTCCATGAAGCATCAAAAAGCAATAGAAAAAATTGAATTAAATTGATCAGATTCCAGTATTGCATTAAATGTTTAACAACCCCCATACCCTTTGGTCTGAATTGCCCCCTGAGGTGTTTGACTAATTCTGGAGTGGAGCAAAAGAGCATATCCAGAGGAAGATTTTTTACTACCTTCTAAAAAGCTAAGTAGAGCTCCAAGGTGATACTGAAAGTCAAGTGACAATCCCAGCAAACCCTGGGTGGTTATGGCAATAACTTGAAGAATCTTCTGATAGAGCTTGCTTTACTACTGGGCACCTGTGAGTGGAGAATTAGTTGGTTTCCTAAGCAGGAACACAGGGAAAAAAGTAACAATTCTTTGATGAGAGGTACAAGCAAGGCTGACTTTCAGCTGACATGCCATGTACATATGGGATCTATTCTGATTGGCACCATACCTGTGGTTAAATGTTTTGAATATCAACCTTGGATAGAATTCAATGCTATGGGAATTTGATGGAATAAAAGATTTGAGGAGGACCATAACTTAGGCATCAAATGTGGAAATACAGATTGGGGGGGAGGGGGGTTGGGGTCTAGACAGTCTATAATCTATAATTTATAATCTAGGGAAGATTATAAATGTATTTACCTGAGGAAAAAAGTTCAGAATTCATAAAGGGAAGTACTTGGGACCTTACAATAGAGAATTTCAGAAAGAAGACTAATTTGGAATTTTATAGGCAGTGAAGATATATTAGACGGTTTTATGAAGAGAATTAAGACATCGGATTCAAGAATTCTCTGGCTATGGTGTGGACTGGAGTAAGGAGAGAGTAGAGATGATGAGCCCAGTAAGAGGCTGTAGTGAGTTGAATGGTGCCACCCACAAAGATATGCACATGTCCTAACTGCCAGAACCTGTGATTGTGATCTTATTTGGAAACAGAGTCTTTGCAGATATAATTAAGTATCTTGAGATGAGAAGATCATCCCTGATTATCCACATGGGCCCCAAGTCCAGTCAAAAGTGTCCTTATAAAAGGCAGGAAAGGAGAAAACAGACAGAAAGAGAAGGCCATGTGGAGATGGCAGGAGAGATTAAAACTATGTATCCACAAACCAAGTAAGGCCAGAGAGCCACCAGAAGCTGGAAGAAGCAAGGAATGAACTCCCCTAGAGCCTGCAGAGGGTCTCAGCCCTGATGACACCTGATTTTGCACTTCTGGCTTCCAGAAATTTGAGGGAATAAGTTTTTGTTGTTTTAAGCCAATTTTGTGGTAATTTGCTATGGCAGCCCTAGGAAACTAATACAAGGGCTGTTTCAATGACTTAGAAAGCAATTAAGGGCCAAATTAGAAAGAGGGAGAGGAAAAAATACAGAGGCAATAAAAAGATACTATTATTCTTTTCATATGTATTACTGCTCAGAATACACCACTATGCCTGCTTGGATTTCAGCTCATAGCGCAGAGCCTTGCCACCAGAAATGTTTGCTGCTGATGATATGATCAAGTTCTATATCAAGAGTTCAGAAACAGGGGCAATGGTTATAAAGTTCCTGTATCTTGAAGCTTGTGTTGAAAGTTTCCAATTCCTCTTGGATGGGCATAGTACAACTGATAAGTGTACATTTTCAGTTATTAGTGGTCTAGATAAATTCAAAATAAAATAAAAAGAACTTGGGTACTTCATGCTAGCCCAAACAAATCATTTAGTTCCAAGATGGTGAGTTACTGGCATATGCCAATAACTGAGAGAACAATGATATACCCAATCTCATTGAGAGTTTTTCATTTTGCATAGAATTCAGCACTAGAGACAGATAAGAAAATATAGGAGAGAGAGATGTGGAGAAGAATGTAGAAATGAAGACTATTAGTAAAGGTAAAAAGAGTAAAAATTAGATACAACATATAAAATCCAAAAGGGAAAATGGTACAAGAAAATACTGCCCTTACAGTAATAACTCTAAATGTTAATGGATTAAACTCCCCAATCAAAAGGCATAGACTGGCAGAATGGACTAAAAGACAGGACCCATCTATATGCTATCTAAAGAAGACACATTTTAGACCCAAGGACAAACTTGGGTTGAAAGTGAAAGGTTCAGAAAAGATATTTCATGCAAACAATGATCCCAAAAGAATAGGAGTAGCTATACTAATATCCAACAAATTAGACTTCAAATGTAAAACAAAAGGGACAAAGAAGGATACTACTATTAATAAAAGGAACAATTCAACAAGAAGACATAACAATCACAAATATTGATGCACTGAGCCAGAGTGCTCCAAAACACATGAGGCAAACACTGAAAAGAGAAATAGATACATCTACCATAATAGTTGGGGGCTTCAATTCCCCTCTCTTAGACAGACATCTAGACAGAGGATCAATAAAGAAACAGAGAATTTGAATAAAACAATAAACGAACTAGACTTAACAGATATTTATAGAATATTACACCCCACAACAGCAGGATTCACCTTTTTCTCAAGTGCTCATGGACCATTCTCAAGGATAGACCACATGCTGGGTGACAAAGCAAGTCTCAATAAATTTAAAAAGATTAAAATCATGCGAAACACTTTCTAAGATCATAAAGGAATGAAGTTGGAAATCAATTACAGGCAGAGGGCCAGAAAATTCACAAATTTATGGAGGCTCAACAATACATTCTTAAACAACCGGTGGGACAAGGAAGAAATTACAGGAGAAATCAGTAAATATCTCAAGGCAAATGAAAATGAAAACACAACATATCAAAATTTATCGGATGTACCAAAGGCAGTGCTAAGAGGGAAATTTATTGCCCTAAATGCCTATATCAAAAAAAGAAGAAAGAGCAAAAACTGAGGAATTAACTGTTCACTTGGAAGAACTAGTGAAAGAACAGCAAACTAACTCCAAGCCAAGCAAAAGGAAAGAAATAACGAAGATTAGAGCAGAAATAAATGAAATTGAGAACATGAAAACAGTCAAGAAAATCAACAAAACCAGAAGTTGGTTCTATGAAAAAAATCAATAAAATTGATGGATCCTTAGCAAGGTTGAGAAAAGGAAAAAGAGAGAGCATGCAAATAAATAAAATCAGAAATGGAAGAGAAGACATAACCGCTGACCCCACAGAAATAAAGGAGGTAATGAGAGGATACTATGAACAACTTTATGCTAATAAACTAGACAATGTAGATGAAATGGACCACTTCCTAGAAAGGCATGAACAACCAATATTGGCTTGAGAAGAAACAGATGCCCTCAACAAATCAATCACAAGTAAAGAAATTGAATCAGTCATTAAGAAGCTCCCAAAAAAGAAAAGTCCAGGACCAGATGGCTTCATATGTGAATTGCACAAAACATTTAAGAAAGAATTAGCACCAATTCTGATGAAACTCTTCAAAAAAAAAAAAAGAAGAGGAGGGAAGGCTACCTAACCCATCCTATAAAGTCAGTATCACCCTCATATTGAAGCCAGACAAAGATACTACAAGAAAAGAAAATTACAGAGCAATCTCTCTAATAAATATAGATGCAAATATCCTCAACAAAATTCCTGCAAATCGAATCCACCAGTGTACAATTAAAAGAATTATACACCATGACCAAGTAGGATTCATCCCAGGTATGCAAAGATGGTTCAACATAAGAAAATCAATTGATGTAATACACCATATCAACAAATCAAAGCAGAAAAATCATATGATCATCTTGATACAGAAAAGACATTTTACAAAATTCAACATCCTTTCTTGTTGAAAACAATTCAAAGAATAGGAATAGAAGGGAACTTCTTCCACGTGTTAAAGGAAATATATGAAAAACCCACAGCTAACATCATCTTCAATGGGGAAAAACTGAAAGCATTCCCCCTAAGATCAGGAACAAGACAAGGATGTCCACTGTTACCACTGTTATTCAACATTGTGTTGGAAGTTCTAGCCAGAGCAATTAGGCCAGAAAAAGAAATCAAGGCATCTAAATTGGAAAGGAAGAAGTAAAACTCTCACTGTTTGCAGATGATATGATATTATATGTTGAAAACCCAAAAAATCCTCAGCAAAACTACTGGAGCTAATAAATTAGTACAGCAATACTAATTTTGTAGTTATTAGTACAAAATTAACACAACAAGATGTCAAGATTAACACACAAAAATCTGTAGTGTTTCTATACACTAGTAATGAGCAATCTGAGGGGGTAATCAAGAAAAAATCCATTTACAATTGCAACCAAAAGAATAAAATATTTAGGAATAAATTTAACTAAGGATACAAAAGACATATTCAAAGAAAACTACAAGAAATTGCTAAAAGAAATCACAGAAGACCTAAAGAAATGGAAGGGCATACGATGTTCATGGATTGGAAGGCTAAATATAGTAAAGATGTCAATTCTACCTAAATTGATTTCCAGATTCAATGCAATACCAATTAGAATCACAACAACTTACTCTACAGAAGTAGAAAAACCAATAAGCAAATTTATCTGGTAGGGCAGGTGCCCCAAATAGCTAAAAATATCCTGAAAAAGAAAAATGAAGTTGGAGGTCTCACACTACCTGAATTTAAGGTGCATTACAAAGCTACAGTGGTCAAAACAGCATGATACTGCCATAAAGACAGATATACAGACCAATGGAATCAAATAGAGTGCTCAGATATAGACCCTCTCATCTATGGGCAATTGATCTTTGTCAAACCAACTCACCTGGGACAAAACAGTCTCTTCATTAAATGGTGCTTGGAGAACTGGATATCCATATGAAAAAGAATGAAAGAGGATCCATATCTCACACTCATTACAAAAATTAACTCAAAATGGATCCAAGACCTAAACATTAGATCTAAGACCATAAAACTTTTAGAAGAAAATGTAGGGAAATATCTTATAAAACTTGTAATAGGAGGTAATTTTCTAGATCTTACACCTAGAGCACAAGCATTGAAGAAAGAAATAGATAAATGGGAACTCCTCAAAATTAAACACTTTTACATATCAAAGAACTTTGTCAAGAAAGTAAAAAGACAGCTTACACAATGGGAGACAATATTTGGAAATGACATAACAGATAAGGGTCTAGTATCCAGAATATATAAAGAGATTGTTCAACTCAACAACAAAAAAAAGACAAACAACCCAATTACAAAATGGGCAAAAGACATAAACAGACATTTCTTAGAAGAAGAAATACAAATGGCTAAAAAGCACATGCTCAACTTCACTGGCTATCAGGGAAATGAAAATCAAAACAACAGTGAGATATCACCTCACACCCGCCAAGGTGGCTATAATCAATAAAACAGAAAACAACAAGTGCTGGAGAGGATGTGGAGAAAGAAGCACACTTGTCCACTGTTGGTGGGAATGTAAAATGGTACAATCACTGTGGAAGGCAGTTTGGTGGTTCCTCAGGAAGCTAAATATAGAATTGCCATATGATCCAGCGATACCATTGCTAGGTATCTGTTTGAAGGATATGGCGGCAAGGACACAAATGGACATTTGCACGCCAATGTTTATAGCAGCATTGTTTACAATTGTCAAGAGAAAGAAACAGTCCAAAATGTCCATCAACAGACAAGTGGCTAAACAAGCTGTGGTATATACATATGATGGAATATTATGCAGCTGTAAGACAGAATAAAGTCATGAAGCATGTAACAATGTGGATGGACCTTGAGGACATTATGCTGAGTGAGATTAGTCAGAAACAAAAGGACAAATACTGTATGGTTTCACTGATATGAACTAACATTAATGAATGAACTTGGAGAATTTCAGTTAAGAACAAGAGGCGGGCGGCTGCCGTGGCTCAGCAGGCAGAGCTCCGACCTGCCGTGCTGGAGGTCTGGAGTTTGATCCCTGGTGCCTCCTGCCCATATGCAAAATTAAAAAAAAAAAAAAAGAACAAGAGGCCATCAGGAGATAGAAATAGGGTAGATATTGGATAATTGGAGCTGAAGGGATAAATTGTGCAACAGGACTGATTGCAAAAATTCAGAAATGAATAGCACAATACTGCCTGATTGTAACACAATAATGTAAGTATACTGAATGAAGCTGAATGTGAAATGATAGAGGGAAGAGGGCTGGGGGCACATATGAAACCCGAAGAAAAGATAGATGATAAAGACTGTGATGGTATAATCTAGGAGTGTCTAAAGTGTACAATGATAGAGACTAAATGTACAAATTTAAAAATGTTTTTGCATGAGGAAGAACAAAGGAATGTCAGTATTGCAGGGTGCTGAAAATAGGTGGTCATTCATATTTTAAAACTTCAACTTCTGAGTGAGACTAAAGCAAAAAATGTTTCATTTGGTGCAAAAGTTATATTTTGACTACTGCATTTCCCAGTATAACTTATATGGACAGTATAACTTATATGGAACCTTGAATAGGGCATGAGATTTTCTAGGTTTGTCCAGTGTGGTGCCCTGATAAATCCCAGACTGATTTGAACAGTGAATAAAGAAGTATTTGCAAAGTCCCCTTGGGGGAATGGTGATAAAAGGGGAAAAATTCAACTTCCTATTTGGAGAATTCCTGATATTCTTGCAAGCAGTGGGGACAACCAAATCAATAGGCTGAGCTCTCAATCTTAGGGGTTGTTCATATGAAACTTATCCCTGCAAAAGAAAGGCTAAGCCTACTTAAAATTAGGCCTAAGAGTCACCCCCAGAGAATCTCTTTTGTTGTTCAGATGTGGCCTATCTCTCTCTCAACCAACACCACAAGCAAACTCACTGCCCTCCCCCTCTCTGTGTGGTACATGACTCTCAGGGTTGTAAACTTCCCTCACAACATGGGACAAAAAATCTAGAATAAGCCGGGACTCAGCATCAGAGAATTGAGAAAACATTCTCAACTGAAAGAGGGAAGAGAGAAATGAGACAAAATAAAGTGTCAGTAGCTGAGAGATTTCAAACAAGTCAAGAGGTTATCCTGGAGGTTTTTCTTACACATTATATAGATATCCTCTTTTTACTTTAAGGTGTATTAGAGAGGCTACAGGGAACTGCCTGAAACTGTAGAGCTGTGTTCCAGTAGCTTGAAGATGAATGTATAATGATATAGCTTTCGTAATGTGACTGTGTGATTGTGAAAACCTTGTGCCTGATGCTCCTTTTATCTATGGTATGGACAGATGAGTAAAAAATATGGATTAAAAATAAATAAATAGTAGGGGGAACAAATGTTAAAACAAATGGAGTAGATTGAAATACTAGTGGCCAATGGGAGGGAGGGGTAAGGGATATGGTATGTATGAGTTTTTTCTTTTTCTTTTTCTTTTTCCTTCATATTACTTTTTCTGGAGTGATGCTAATGTTCTAAAAAAGATCATGGTGATGAATATACTACTATGTGGTGATATTGTGAGCCACTGATTGTACACCATGTATGGGATGTTTTTATGTTAAGAATGTTCGTGTTTGTATGTTCTTTTGGTTTGTCAATTAACAAAAAAAAAATACATGAAGAAAAAGGATCATTGTGATAGTTAAGTTCCTGTGTCAACTTGGCTGGGTTACGTTATCCAATTATTTAGTCAAGCAAGCACTGGCCTGATTGTTACTGTGAGGATATTTCATGGACTTAAATCATCAGTAAATTGATTGCATCTATGGCTTATTACATCCACAACCAACTAAGGAGGTTGCCTTCAGCAAGGAGAGAAGTCTCATCCAATTAGTTGAAGGTCTTAAAAGTACAACTGAGGGGGGTGCAAGGGGGGTTCAGTGGTAGAATTTTCACCTGCCACGCAGGAGACCTGGGCTCGATTCCCGGTCCATGTACTTCCCAAAAAATAAACAAACAATTCAGCAAATGGTGCTGCAATAATGGGATACTCACAGGAGAAAATAACGAAATGTGGCCCTGCCATACAGCATATAAAACCAATTCAATGGAAAATAATTTATCTCAAACTGATATGGCTTATCACATGCTATTCTTTTTGTTTAGAATACCTTGATCCCTTGTCCATTTGAGAATTTTTAAATTGTGGTATAATTTGTTTACAGTAAAATTACACAGAATTTAAGTGTTCAGTTCAATCACTTTCAACAGCTGATATACCTTTATAATTGTTAGCAAGCATTCCAGGAAACTTACCCCACTCATAACTTCCAGGAGGCCCCTTGCTAAACCAAACCTTCCCCAGCACACAGGGCAGTCAGCAGTCGTGTGAGTGTCCTCGCATCCACCTCCGGCAGCTGCCTTCCTTCTATACCTCCCCTTATCTAATAGCTGCCATCCAGCAGTTACAGCCCCCAGCAGCTATAATATTGTCATAAGCTCCCCTTATATAACATCCACTCTGGCAGTTACAACCTTGCATGAACACAGCTGCATATAACTTTTAAACCCAGCCATTGAAGAGTTGCCAACTCCCAACTTAGTCCCCTGCTTCCAAAACCAACAAATGGTAACCAGCCAACTTCGCACTTCCAAGCTAGAAAATTAAAACCCACCACCTATTTCCCGCCTACCATCCTATATAAGCAGAACTCCCTCCTCTGTCGGGGTTGATGCCATTTACTCAGCCTCGGCCCCCCTGAATACATCGGATGAAAGGAACTCTGTGTGTAAGTGTTTGCTCTACTTGCTATAATGACGACCCAAAATCAAATATAGAACACATTTCTTCATACCCCTTTCCAATCAAATTCCCCTTCCTCCTACCAGAGCAGTCACTTTCTGCTTAAGTTGGTGTTGACTGTCCTTGGATTTTGTATTAATGGAATCACACAGTACGTTATGCTTTTGTGCTTGGCTTCTTTCATATAGCATATTCTATCTGAGATTCATCCATGTTGTTCTATGTGTCAGTTTTTCATTCCTTTTTACTGCTAAATAGTATTCTATTGTATGAATATGACAAAATGTATCCATTCTCCTGTTGATGGACATTTTGGTTTCCAGGAGCTATGGACAAAGCTTAATATGGAATGAACTTATACTTAAATTTATTTTTGTGGACATATATTTTAATTTCTTTTGACTAAATACCTAGAAATGGAATTGTTGGATCACAGTGTAGAATATGTTTAATTTTATTTGAAATGTCTAAATAGTTCTACAAAATGGCCATATAATTTTAGAGGCCCACCAGTAATGTATGAGAGTTCCAGTAGCTTCAAATCCTTATTAACATTTACTATTCTCAGTGTTTTAATTTTGGTCAGTCTTGATAGGCATGAAATGGTATTTCATTGTGGTCTAATTATATTTCCCTTATTACTAATATACATCTTTTCAAATCTTTGGCTCATTTTTAACTAGATTATATATCTCCTTATATTTGATGTGTGGGAGTACATTTTACATGAGCTGTATGAGATGTGAATATCATTTTCCCATTATACAGCTTGGGTGTTAATTTTCTTAGTAGTATCTTTTGGTAAGCAGAAATTTTATTTTTGATGAAATCCAATCTGTCAGTTTTTAATTTTCTTACTAGTGCATTTGGTGTCCTAAGCAAGAAATCTTTGCTTACCCCAAAGTCAAAAAGATATTCCTGTGTTTTTCCTCTAAAATCTTTATGATTCTGGTTTTACATGTAAATCTGTGATCCATCCAGATTTTTGAGTGAAGAATGAATCAAGGTTCATTCTTTCCAATTGTTATTTAGTTGCTACAGTATAATTTGTTAAAAGGCTTTTCCTGTCACCCAATTGACTTGGCACATTAATCGGTTATCAATACAACATGTCTATGAAGTGTCTAATTCTCCTCCATTAAACTATTCATCTATCCTTTAATCAGTACCATGTGGTTTTGATTACTTTAGTTATGTACTTAATATTCAAATCAAGTATTATACATCCTCCATTTTTCTTCTTTTAAAAATCATTTTGGCTATTCCAGATTCTTTGCATTTATATATAGATTTTAGAATCAGCTTGTCTTGTAAAACAAAAAAATCTGCCAGGTGGAATTTTGATAGGGATTGTGTAGAACCATAGACGAAGTTAGGGAGAATGGATATATTAACAATATTGAGTCTGCTAATCAATGAGAATGGTATATCTCTTCATTTATTTTGGTCCTTCAAAATTTCTCTCAGAAATATTTATAGTTCTCTGTGTAAGGATCTTGCACATATTTTGTTAGCTATATTGTAGGTATTTGACATTTCTGAAGTTATTGTAAATAACTGCATTTTTCTAATTGTCCAAGTGTATAGAATACAATTGGCTTTTGTATGTTGACCCATATATTCCATGACCTTGCTAAAAAAAACCTCCCTTATTATACGATTTTTTGTACATTTACATAGGATTTTCTACATATATATATAATGTCATCTCTAAATAACCAAGATCACTTTTTCTTTTCTTCTTTTTTTTTTTTTATTTGCATATGGGCAGGAGGCACCAGGAATCAAACTCCAGACCTCCAGTATGGCAGGCCGGAGCTCTGCCTGCTGAGCCATGGCAGCCTGCCCCACTTTTTCTTTTCTAATCTTTTTTTCCTTATCTTATTGCACCAGAAAGACCTCTAGTACAATGCTGAATAGAAATGATGACAGCAGGCATCGTTGTCTTATCTCTGATAAGAAAGCATTTACTTTTTCCCACTGAAAAATATGATGGTAATTGTAGGTTTTTCATAGATACCCTTAGCAGGATGAGTTCTCATATATTTTGAGCTTACCATGAGCTTTTATAAAAAGGTGAATGCATGTTGATTTTTTTTGAAGCAATCCACTTTAATTCAAGAGACTAATACAGAATGCACAGTATCATTTTCTTCAATTTTTGCTTATACAGTGAAAGTGAAAGAAACTTCCTTTAATATACAACACAGCCTCTTATGTTTCTTTTATAGAAACCTAATCTCATGCAAGCTTGCTTATTTATATATGTGATATAATATCATCTTAAATTTAAGAGTACAAGCAATATTAAAATATTTTCTTGCAACTCTTTTATGCCTATGAAAGTTTAAAATTTACATCTGAAATTGTAATGCTACCTGTCTTAAACCCAAGTTATAATGCCCTCCAGAGAGGAAAATTTTCATAAATTATTAATGAACTGATTCAGTTTCAGCAAATGTGGAAAACAAAAAACCTACATGCTTTTGTTCAGTTTTGGGGTGTCAATTCATGATGAAACAAGGCAATAAAGTATCAAAGGTCAGATAAGCAGCCTGCTTGCTCAGGGGGGAAAAAGATTTCAACATGATGATCCTCCCCTAAACTGTTCAGTAATCCCAAGTGATTTTCAAATTGGGAGGCAAATTACTGGCAATCAGCTCATCGAATTTAGATCTATCTTGAACAGGGACATCGTAGAAATCAAGGACATCTCTTGACTACAAAGCTTGCACAGCTAGTGAAGTCTGGAGTTAGGCATTGCATGGCCCAAGTCATCAGCTAAATGTGCCAACAGACTAAACTTCTGATGACCATCTTTCAGGGAGATGTCCTGCCAATTGGTAGGAAAGCAGACTGACAAAAACTTCTTTCACACAAGCTTCCAGACAACTCCAGAGATCTTCAGCTGGTATGTATGTTCGGCTTCGTAGAGGTGGACACACCAGGATAGGTTCTTTGTTCATCTCTTCTATTATCTCAGCTACCACAGGCTCTTTCTCTTTCCTGGATCGAGACCAAAATTCCTGACATGTTGCCCCTGATTACCTCCTCTGGTAATGTCTGCATGCTGAATTTGACAAATGCTTTTTCTTCCTCTACTTAAATAATTATATAGTTTTTTCTTTAATTCTGTTAATGTGGCACATAAGTTGATTTTCAAATGTTAAAAGAAACTTGCACTCTTGTAATAAACTGCTGTTGGTTATAAGGATGAATTACTCTTTTTACGTATTGCTGGATTAATTTTTCTTTTATTTGTTGAAAGATTTTGCGTCTGTTTTCAAAAGAATGTTGTTCTGTCATTTCCTTTTCTCATAATGTTCTAGTCTGGTTTTGTTACCAGGCTTATGCTGGCCTTGTGTAATGATTTAGGAAGTCCCCATCTTTCTCTATTTTCTGAAATAATTTGTAGATTATTGTTATTAATTATTCTTTAAATATTTGAGGTAATTCACCAGCGAAGCTTTCTGGGTTTGGGGTTGTCTTTGTTGGAATTTTTTAAACTAAAAATTTGTTTATTTAACTGATATGAGGTTATTCAGATTTTATACTTCTTTTTGTGTCTGTACAATAAGTTGAGTTTTTCAAGGAATTGTCCCTTTCACAAATTGTTTATTAGCAGAAGAATAAAAGTTCATAATATATTTTTATTTTCCTTTTAGTATCTGTGTTATCTGTGGTCATGTCCCTCTTCAATTCCTCATATTGATAATTTAAGTTTGTTTCTTTTTCTTGATCTTTCTTAGCAGTTATCAATTTTATTATTTTTTTCAAAGAACCAACTTTTTACTTTGTTGATTTTCTCTATTGTGTGTCTCTTCTATTTTCATTGATTCTGCTCTTTTATTATTTCATTTCTTCTGCTTACTTGGGATTTGATTTTTTTCTTAAGGTAGGAGTATGAATCACTAATTTTCTATCTTTTTAAAATGTTTAAGATAAGTCTTTAGAGTTATAAATTTCCCTCTAAGTATTGTTTAGCTGCAACCCACAAATTTTGATAATGTAGTTTTTTATTACCATTCAGTTCCATGTATTTTCTAATTTCCCTTTTATTTATTCTTTAATGTATGAGTTATTTAGAAGTGAATGGTTTAATTTTCAAATATCTGGGGGCATTGTTAGATAATTAATTGTTAACTGATTTCTAATTAAATTCTTTAGTGATCAGAGAACATACATTGCATGATTTCATTTATTTTAAATTTATTGGAACAGTTTATGAACCAGTATATGGTTTATCTTGGTGAATATTCCATGGACATTTGAGAAAAATGTATATTCTCCTATTGTTGTGTGTAGACAGTGGTTATGCTGATAAACCAGCTTAAAAACAAAATCCTCTTTTGTAGTGTTTATTGATTTCTGTGATATCAATATGCCCACCATGACCAATTGCAGGCTAGCAACAGTTTAACAATAGGCTCATAAAATTCCTGAAAGTGTAAAAATTGACTCTCATAAGTCAGTGCAAGGTAATTCCAGCACAACTCTCAATATAGTGTTCTATAAACGTCAAGTAGATCAAGTTGGTTGATAATGTTGTTCAAATATTCTAAATCCTGGTTGATAATGTTTTTCAATATTCTCTATCCTACTGATGGTTTTTGTCCTCTCTTTCTATCAATTATTAAAGACGGATGTTAATGTTTCCAAGTATGTTTCTGTATTTGTCTATTTCTCCCTTATATTCTGTCAAATTTTGCTTTGTATGTTTGGAAGTTTTATTATTAGCCCCCTTTAACTTTCTTAGTATTCTTCACCTTGAAGTTTACTTATCTGATATTAATATGGTCACATCAGCTTCCTTATGCTTAATGTTTGCCCGATGTATCTTTTTCTAACCTTTTCATTTCAACTTGATTGTTTATGTTTGAAGTATGTTTCTTGTAAATAGCATAAAGTTTAGTCTTTATTTTTTAGTACAATCTCACAACTGCTTTTTAGTTGGGATATTTAGTCCTCGTACACTTAATATGATTATGATTTGTTTGGTTTTAATACACCATATTTTTATTATTTTATCTATATGTCCTGTCAGCTCTTTATTTTTCTGTTCTTCATTTTCTGCTTGCTTTGGGAGTAAACCAAGTTGTTGATGTTTTTTGTTTGTTTGTTTAGTATTTCATATTATCTCCTTTATTGAGATTATAGCTCTACTTTTTTGTGCAATTTTTTTAGTGGATGCTCTGGAAACTAAAACATACATCTTTAACTTATCACAATCCACCATCAGAAGTATTCCACAGCTTCACAATATAAGAAATTTATAATAGTATATGTCCAAATATACAATACAGTATATTGTGGTTTGTAGGCTATAACCACAAAATACACTGATATTATATTTGCTTTAGACAGAATAGTCTTGTTTGAAATTTTATACAGATTATACATTTTTTAAATTAATTTTTATTTACATAACACTTTATATCCACCAAGTGAAACTCACCCTCCCACCATCCTCTGGTAACCTCTAATGTACTTTCTGTCTGTGAATTTTCTATCTCTAGATATCTAAATGGCCTCATACAATTTTTGTCCTATGTGCCTTGCTTATTTCCCTCAGCATACTGTGTTTTTTTTTTAATGAGCAATATATTTTTATTTTACTAGATGGATTTCAGTGCCTATTAGCAAGTCAATTAAAAATTTAAAAATAAACAAACAGAAAGGGTAGAAACTTGAATAAACATTTCTCTAATGATACACAAATGGCCAAAAAGCACATCATTAGCCATTAGGGAAATGCAAATTAAACCCAAATAGTATAGTTACTATTTAAAAAAAAAAAAGGAAAATTACCAGTATGGTGGGAATGTAAAATGGCACAGCTGCTGTGGAAGACAGCCTGGCAGTTCCTCAGAAAGTTAAGCACAGAATTACCACATGACCCAGAAATCCCACCCTTAGCCATAAATTCAAAAGAATTGAAAGGAGGGACTCAGACAGACATTTGCACACTGACATTCACCGTGGCACCATTCACAATTGGCAAAAGATGGCAGGAACACAAGTGTCCAGCAACCAATAAACGGAAAAACAAAATGTGGTTTATGAATACATAAAATGGAATGTTATTCAGCCATAAAAAGGAATGAAGATATGATACATGTGACAACATGAATGAACTCCGAAGGCATTTTACTGAGTAAAATTAGCCAGGCACAAAAGGTCAAACACTGCATTATCCCACTTATGTGAAATAATTAGAATAAGCAAATTCAGTGAGTCAGAAACTAAAATACATGTTACCAGGGAGAGGTAGTAGAGAATGAGAAATCAATGCTTAAATTGTACAGAGTTTTAGACAGAGCATTTAGGCAAGAAAAAAATAACAGGAATACAAATTGGAAAAGAAGAAGTAAAATTTTTTCTGTTTGCAGATGACATGATCTTATATGTAGGAAACCATAAAAAATCCACACATGAATTATTAAAGCTAATAAATTAATTCAGCAAAACTTCAGGAGACAAAATCAGCACTCAAAAATCAGTTGTGATTTCATTTATGCCCCCAGCCCTCCGGGGAAGAGTGAAGTGAGACAAAGTGTCAATGGCTGAGAGATTCCAAACAGGGTTGAGAAGTTATCCTGGAGGTTATTCTTACGCATTAAGTAGATATCACCTTGTTATTCAAGATGTAATGGAGAGGCTGGAGGAAACTGCCTGAAAATGTAGAGCTGTGTTCCAGTAGCCATGTTTCTTGATGATGATTGAATAATGATATAGCTTTCACAATATGACTGTGTGATTGTGAAAACCTTATGTCTGATGCTCCTTTTATTTGCCTTGTCAACAGACGAGTAGAACATATGGAATAAAAACAAATAGTAGGGGGAACAGATGTTAAAATAAATTTAGTTTGAAATGCTAGTGATCAATAAAAGGGAGGGGTAAGGGGTATGGTATGTATAATCTTTTTTTTCTGTTTTCATTTTATTTCTTTTTCTGTTGTCTTTTTATTTCTTTTCCTGAATTGATGCAAATGTTCTAAGAAATGATGAATATGCAACTATGTGATGATATTGTGAATTATTATTGTGAATATGTAGAACGGAATGATCATATGTTAATGTTCTTGTTTGTTTGTTGTTAAATTTTTTTAATTAATAAATAAATTTTTAAAAATCAGTTGTGTTTCTATACACCAGAATTGAATGATTTTCCACAGTTTCCCCATCCAGTTGACTCTCTCTAGGTCATTGTCATCATCCTCATCTATGAAGTCTCGAAGGCTATTCACTGTCTGCTTGGAGTCCTCTAACTGTGAAAGTTCATCATCTCCATCATCGAAGGTGAAAACCTTGAATTTGTAGCTGTTTCAATACTATTCCTCAATACCCTTTGTCCAGTTCATGTCTCCCACACTGAGCCCTCCCTCTCAGGACAGCGCCAGACTCCACTGCTGTTGAACCAGCCTTTCTAATCAGAGTATTCCCCCTCAGCATAATGTTTTCAAGGTGCATTCATATTTCAGCATGTCTCAGAATTTCTTTCCTTCTTATGACAAAATATTCCAAGCCAATAGTCTTTGAAAGATTTTAAATATGTAGAATACTTTTTAAAAGTAGCATTTTCATATTTAACAGCATCTTTACTCTTTCTGGTACCCATTCCTTCTAGTGGAACTTAGTTTCTAACTCATGCCCTTTCCCTTCAATTTAATGAACTTCTTTTAGCAATTTTTGTAATGTAGATCTGCTGGGGACAGATTACCACAGCTTTTGTCTGTTTTTGTCTTGCCTTCATTTATGAAGCATATTTTTACTGGACATGGCATTCTAGGTTAACCATTTTTTATTTTAAACATATTGTTTCATTGTCTTCTAGCTTCCATTATTTCTAAAGAAAAGTCTGTTTTTACCCAGTATGTATGTTTTCCATCCTGCACCCAGACTCACCCCCTGGCTACTTTCACAGTTTTCTGCTTATATTTCATTTTCTGCAGTTTAACTATACTGTGCCTAGTTGTGATTTTCTTTGTATTTATATTGTTGGTATTCACTGAACTTCTTGAATCTGTGAGTTGCTGTCTTTCATCAATTTAGAAAAATTCTAGCACATTATCTCTTTAAACATTTCTTCTGTCCTGACTCTGTTCTGCTTCCGGAACTCCAATTATACACATGGTAGACTGATATTGCCCAAATATTTGGAATGCTCTGATCCACATTTTGCCAATTTTTTCCTGTTTGTGCTTCAATTTGGATAATTTGTATTGAGTTGAGTTCAAGTTCATTAATTCTTTCCTCTGCTAGGTATAGTCTTCTGATAAGCCAATTGAATTCATTCTCCATCTTTGATATTGTATTTTTTCTAGTATTTCCATTTGTCTCATCATGTTTGTTTGTTTTTTCTTTCTATGGAAATTCCTCATTTGTTCTCATATGTTATCCATATATTTCACTACATCTATCTACTAATGTATTTATCATAGTTACATTTGAATTTCCATAATTCCAACATCTGGGCCATCTCTGTGTCTGTTTTTACTGACTGTTTTTCTCTTGATGATAGCTCACATTTTCTTGCTTCTACACATTTTTCATTATGTTTAATTGAATACCCACTATTGTTCAATAGATAACAGTAGATACTGAGATAAATAGGTCTATAGTTGAGCTCAGTCTAAGTTTTATTGTTGCTTTAGTTAGATAAAAATTCACCACTTGCTTAAATGATTTGAAGTAGAAGTTTCCTTTAGCAGAACTTAAGATCTCTGTGCCTGCAGAGTTTGTCTCAGTCCCCGTGCCTTGGCCACAGGCTTCACCAGGCCCCAGTGCTTGCCCTTTAAGAAAGGTGCTCCTTTTGTCTCTTTTTTCCTTGCTCAAGTCAGAAAAGAGCATTGCCTCATTCTCATTGTAAAGTCTAGAGAGTTTCTCTCAGTTCTCCTGCACGACCTTCAGACTTTAGCAGGCCTCAGTCACTTGAACCTCAGAGGAATATTTCTCATGTCTCATACTTCCCTGTCCCCCATCCTAACTACAAGCAACCACTCTCTGTGTGCTAAAGCAGACTTTACCAATCTTCCTGCACCTTTGTCTCTAGAGGGTCTCTTTCAGCTCTTCTGCCACCTCCCACCCCCAGTCACAGGCAGCCATTTTCTCATACTGAGAGAAGGCCCAGAATGTCTGAAAAGTGTCTTTCCATTTTCCTTCGTGCCTTCAGACTTCAGCTAGTTCTTTGTGCCCATGATGAGGACTTTTTGTCTTCTTCTGCCCTGCTTCAAATAATTCCTGATAGCACTCAGTGCAGATCTGTGGAAAAGGTTTTGGATTTTTATGTCTTTAGTCCCTACATATTCAGTACTATCAGACCAGTGTATATACTCTGTCTTTAGTGACAAAAAGTTCCAGTATTTTCTTCTTACTAATAACAATAATGGACATGGGTCATATCTCCTAGAAGGGGATTGTCACTTTCTAAATTTTAGATTATTAGGGTCTTTGAGTCCTCAGCTCTCTGAAGAACTTTTTGAAAAGCTATGATGTTTTAGGTTAGCTTGCTTTCATGTCAGGGTGGGAGCAACATTCTCTTTTTATTTTCTACCTCTTAAATTGAAATGGAAATCCAATTTTATTAATTAATATTAACATAATAGCTTAGCTATCTTCCTTCTGACAGATTCTTTTAGATTTTTTAATGAAGAAAATGAGATTAACTATAAATAATGACAAATTTATTTCCCCCTCTACAAACCTTTTGCCTTTTGTTTATCCCCTTCTTGTTTGATTGTGTTACCTAGAATCTAAAAGACAATGTTGGCAAGAAACAGCTGTGGACACTTTTCTTATATTTTTACTTTAAGTAGAAGTCTTCCAACATCTTCCCATTTAGAATGATGATTGTTACGGGGATTTTTTAGTATATTCCATTTGTCATATAAAGAAGTTCCTTCTGTTTCTACTTTCCTCAAAGTTTTTAGTATGAATGGGTTTTGAATTTTATCAGATTTTTTTTCTAAATCTATTAAGATGGACAAATGCTTATTATGCTTTAATATATTAATGTGGTGAATGATACCCACCATGAGATTTAGTTTGCTACTCTTTTGTTTAGGATTTTTGCATTTATATTTGTGAAAATTATGGCCCTGTAAATTCTTTTTTTGCATTCTCTTTATCTGTTTTATTACAGAGATTATATTGTTCTAATAAAATGAAATGGGAAATGATTCTTTTTTTTTCTTTAGTATAGAAGAGTTTGTATAAATTTGGAATGATCCTTTTCTTGAAAATTTAGAAAAATTTAGCCATAAAGCCATATGGACCATCTGTTTTCTTTGTGGGAAAATTTTAAAATTCTGCTTCAGCTTTTTTCTGTTTTTAAAGAGTTATGGGACTACTTGGGCTCTCTATTTCTACTTGAGTTCATTTTATTAAATTATATCTTTTCTGAGTGCATGGGTGGTTCACTGGTAGAATGCCCACCTTCCTGTGGGAGACCTGGGTTTGAGGCCTGGACCATGCACCCAAAAAATAACAAAATTATATATTATTTCTAGGAAATTGTCCATTTTATCTAAGTTTTAAAGTTTATGAAGTTGTTCATTGTATGGACATATTGTCTTTTTAATCTAGATTATATCTGCAAATTGGTCCCCTTTTTAATCATAATATTGGTTCTTCTCTCTTTTTTTATGATCACTGTCACCAAAGGTTTATCTAATTTGATTGTATTTTTTCAGAAGTACCAAATTTTAGCTTTAATTCACCCTTTTGTATCTTTTTCTATTTCATTTATTTTTTATCTTATTTTTTCTTTTTTCTTTTCATCTACTTTCTTTGGCTTCTATTATATTGTTCTTTTTCTAATTTATTAAGATGGAAAGTTCAGGGTGGCTGCCGTGGCTCAGCAGGCAGAGCTCCGACCTGCCGTGCTGGAGGTCTGGAGTTCGATCCCTAGTGCCTCCTGCCCATATGCAAATTTAAAAAAAAAAAAAAAAAAACAGGGTCTTAAAGATAAGCCCCTACATTAAAGATGGAAAGTTCATTATTTTCAGACTTTATTCATCTCTTTAATAAACATGGAAGGATATAAATTTTCTTAGAGGGAACACTTTCATCATATACTTTCAGTTTTGTTGTATAGTGCTTCTATTATCAGTTAGTACTAAGTGTTTTTAAGTTTTAATTTGATTTCTTCCTTTACCTATGAGTTACTTATAAGTATATATTTAAAAATTTCCAATAATATTGAATTTTTAAATTTGTCTTTTTGTTTAAACTTCTAACAATTGTATTCTTAGAGAATGTGTTCTATGTAATCCTATGTAATATTTATTTTTCTAATATCTATACTCTAGATATAATACCTATCCAACTTCCCAAACTCTCTTTTCAGACATACCGCCCTCTAGTTTTCTTGGTTTCCATAGCATTACCTTCTCCTAGTATTCCTGTTACATCTCAGACCATTCATTTTCTCTTACAATAATTTCTCTGTTTTACCCACAAATTCTCTAGTCCTTCATTCCATCCTCATTCTTTCCTATCTTCCTGTTTTTTCACTTTCTTTTCTAGATAATCTAATTCAATTTACACTGTGGCTTCAGTTTCCATCTATGTTATCATGGTTTACAAAGTAGCTTAGTCCAGACTTCTCTCCTGAACTTCAGGAACATATTTGCAAATGCCTACTGAACAGCTCCAACTTGCTGTTCTGTGTTTTGGATTTAAAGATTATCATTCCTGCCTCTATGCTTTTTATTATTATTATTATTTTAGCTACGAACCTTGCCTTTCCCTCTTTCTTACTCCCCACATCCAGTCTAATACCATATCTTGTCTGTTCTCCTCAGGCACTTCTCTTGAATTAGGCTTTTCCTTTGCATCTCACTGCTACTCTTTTAATCCCAACACCCATACTGTCTTGCCTGGACATTATTGCTGGGGAATTTTTTCTTTACGAAGTGGTAGCTAAAGTGTTTCTTTGTTCTAAACTTTCTACTAGTTTCTGCCCACAGGATGAATGTAAGTGGGCCTCAACCTTCCCTTCAGCTTTATCTCCCCACCCAAATCACCACTCCACACACCAAACTTCTAGAACATTGAGCTTCTCACAGATTCCGGGACTGCACAGGGTGTTTATGTCTTCGGGCCCTTGAAAATGTTGTACCTGCATATTTTGAATGCTATTCTCTCTCTCCCCTCACTCATACCCGTTGTCTAATACACAAGCGCAAATGTTAGCATGTTCACACATGTACACAAACATGAACACAAATATTTAGCTGGAAAATTCTACTCATGTGTAAACAAGATTAGAATGGGGAATTTTAAAAAACTATTTATTGTTCTTCTAATGCTGATAATTAGTGATTAATATAATTTTAGTTGGAGTGGAGTAGATGGGTAGGGAGAATTCAGAAACAGGTTAATAATGTATTATGTCTGTAAAAAGTTCCCTTTTCTTCATCTTCTTTCTGCTGACCTATTAGGAAATTTTCTTAAGCCTCCATGAAGTAAGTTCATTTTCACTTCTTCTCAAATACCTAATTGCCCAGGCATTTGGATGATTGGATGACTCTATTCCCCAATACACTTTCATGTTACTTTCCCCTGGGATTGGTTGCCTGGTAATGCTGTTCCTAGACTTGCCTCCCTAGTAATTATGTTCTTTGCATTCTCCAATAATTATCTCCTGCTGGGTTTTCCCTACGTCTTTACATTTTGCTATTTCTAAATCCATAGTATGTAGACATAAATAAATGATTTTTTTCTTAGAACCATGTATAAAATATCTTTATATAAAAATATTTTAGCAAATATTTATTGATAGGAAAAATTTTTTCTGGGGTTATGCTCCATTTCTTGCCAAATAAAAGTGACCCTTTTCTCTGCAGATTTCTGTCTTTGTGAGTTTGGCTTTATGTGAACCTGGCATACAACTTGAGCCAATTCTTTACATGCTTGTGGATGGTCAAGGGCAAGATTCAATGCCATTTCAGGAATTAAGAAGAGAGAAAAAGCATTATTAAAAAGTTGCTAGCATCAGTGACTGGGAAAAATATTTGCAAGCCCCCTTCAGGGAATGGTGAGAACGGGGAGAAATTTGACTTCCCCAAGTTGAATTCTTGATATTCTCACAAGCAGTGTGGACAACCAAAGCTATAGGCTGAGCCCCCAGTCCTGGGGTTTGTTCATATGAAACTTAACCCCACAAAGGATAGGTCAGGTCTACTTAAAATTTAGGCCTAAGAGTCACCCCCAGGAGGGCATCTTTTGTTGCTCAGATGTGGCCTCTCTCTCCAGCCAACATGATGAGCAGTCTCACCACCCTCCCCCTCTCTGCGTGGGACATGACTCCCAGGGATGTGTATCTTCCTGGCAGCAAGGGACAGAGATCCTGGAATGAGCTGAGACTCAGCATCAAGGGACTGAGAAAAACCCTAGAATGAGCTGAGAATTAACATCAAG